>JH155438.1:27665-40799 GCA_000226015.1 Mnemiopsis leidyi | reverse complement strand
AATTACAGGAGGCCGAATGTACAATTATACATACACGCCAGTGACGGTTAAGGTAGTGTGTACCATACTTTTATCGCCCGAGACTTCGCTGCAATGGGCAGCTACTCATTTAACCCTCAATCACGGTTTCCCGATCATTCGGCTGAGTCGACCGAAGAAGGTTGCATAGGCAAATGCCCTTAGCGCCCTTCTCTAGGACTGGCGGATATGGGATTTGAACCCCCGACCTCCTGCGTGGGAGCCAAGAAGGAGACCACTACACCACTTAAATCACCAGGTGCATGGTGTTTTAACTGACTTTATCTTGCTGTATGTCCTGATAAGGATTTTAGAAGTATCATGAGTAATAAAAAAACATCCAACCACTTGAATATTGATCCTTCTTTATTCCTATCCAACCACTTGAATATTGATCCTTCTTTATTCCTATAGTCCAATGTAACTTAAAAAAAATGCGACACGTTTAAATGGTTTAAAAGAACACACGAAAATTCAGTACATTTGTACCATGTTCCGTTTAGCCCCTGACGCAAGTGCCGCGACCCGAAGTCCATTGTACTAGCCCCACACACTGAAAAAAACTTATTTCAGCACGGACGTGAGAAAGACGACCCTGATTTCTATGCCTCCAACTCAGGGATTCCTCACGACCCTTCGTCATCTGGATTTATGGCAACTCATAGTACCCACCGCTTTCTAGATGTGCATAAACAAGTTGCAACTTTGATAGGCGAGGGAAAACATGGAGTGTGGCGGTTCCAAGAAAATGGTTTTATTCGTGTCTATCGAGACAAAGCAAAAGAGGGAATACCCTCCGCTAAAAAGGACGGAGCTATTACTCTGGAAAGAGTTGAGATGAGCGAAGAAACAAGGGAACAAGATGAGGAAAACAACCGATTGTTTCTAATCCTTCTGAACGACTACAAGAACCTAGATCCAAAACACGAGTTTAACTATGCGTTTGGAGAGGAGGTCTCTGAAGAGGGGTGGCTGAACTGGATTGATCTGCCGATCTATCATCCTAAGTTCGGTGGAAGATATGAGGACCATGTTCCAATCGACCTTCCCGTATTCTGGTACCAGGTATCATACTATCATGACTATTGACTATTGTTCAAAATTTCTGGTTTTCACGTTCTTGCGACATGGTTAACGAGGTTGTTTCAGGAAATGTAAGTCGACGTTTCAATGTTTAGACTACATCATATTCATGTTCTAAAACAGTTTTATCAAAAATTAAAATACAGGTTTCGTCCGCTAATTTTCCCCATATTGGGCAAGCTTGGCATTACATGAAAGGACAAGCCGATGCAAATAAAGTAGGTCCTCTCGGAAAAAGAGCCGGAATAGACGTCAGGGAGAATTTTAGCGATGTCGTCAGGTTTGGTTTTTGTGTGCCATTTTTTTGTATTTAAATCTTTTCAAAAATAATCGAACAGCAATCATGTGATACGGTGTGAGTGTTCGGTGCGAGTAAGACTAAAAGGGATTCCTTCAGGAGCTTGTAAGATAATATCCAAGGTTTGTTCGACAATGGGTGTGACTGGCTGTGAAAGATCTTCAGAATGGGTGCTTCTTGTGTTGAACTCTAATAGGATGGGATGGTAACCTCGGTCTGGTCGCCTGGAAACCGAATTCCAGTTCAGAAACTGAGTTTGGAGGTGCCACCACTGATGAGATGCCTCCTTAAAGATGGGTCTATGGTTGGATTTAAAATCTGGGTCCCTACCACCGCAGAAGGCTATAAATAGTCTTCTGTATCTTAACTTGTAACTGCTGGTATACTTCAGTGATTGTGCTGATGGCTTCAGGGAAAGATCCGATGACTCCAGTGAAGGAGCTGGTGACTCTAGGGAAAGTGCTCGAGACAGTGGGAAAGATTATAAGGGATTCCTTCGGGAGCATGTAAGATTATGTCCAAGGTTTGTTCGACAATGGGGTATGCCTGGCTTTCAAAGATCTTCAGAATGGGTGCTTCTCGTGATGAACTCTAATAGGATGGGATGGTAACCTCGGCCTTGTCGCCTGGAAACCATTAGAATTCCAGTTCAGAAACAGAGTTTTGAGGTGCCACCACTGATGAGATGCCTCCTCAAAGATGGGTCTATGGTTGGATTTGACATCTGGGTCCCTACCACCGCGGCAGTAGACTATTCTTAGTCTTCTGTATATTAACCTTTAGTGCGAGTAAGGTGTGACAATTATCTTTAATTCACTTTGTTTTAAGTTTTTTTTAGTTTGAGTGAGGAACATTTTACGACGATAACATCCTATAACCTCTAATAAAGGTTGTTTTAGAAGTGGTGCCCCTCGGGATTTTTAAACCAACAAATCGTCAGGTTTAGCCTCTTCCCCGACGCAGGAATTTGGGCAAACATAGGGCAAGGAAATCCAGACACCGACAAGATGCAGCAGACATTGGAGGAGCTGACAAACAGAGCACAAACTGTAAACTACAAGAGAATTGATCTTAGCAAGGTGGAAATGGAGTTGTATCTCTTGGAGAGAGGTTATCATAACGGAGAAGATACGTATCTCAGTACAATCTTAGTACTCCTTGACAAGGAAAATGAATCCGTCCACTCTTACGTCCGACCTCATGGGAAGTACTACGAGGGACTGGTTGAGCGAGGACACGACACGAAATTATCAATACGGTCCCTAACAATGCTCCAGCTCTCCCTATTGAAAATGAAACGGAATTGAAAACGGTTTGTTCTAGAACTTGTTTTTACATTATTTTGAGATTTGTAATCAATGAATTGCAGCATCGACAACTTTATAGACATATCAAAAATGAGATATATTTATAACATTTTGTGTTAAAAAATTTTTAAAAAAATGATCGAAGTTAACCTTCTCCAGGCAAACGGTATGGATTAATAACCATCATTTAACTTCCATGCATTAAAAAACTGTCTAACTAGCTGTTTCCTCAGGTCTACGGTCTGGCGACGTACGGACATCACCACATGGCGAGAATCAAGTTCAGGCTAGGTGGAGGAGGGTGTCCCACTAAAGGTGGGGATGTGTCTGGGTACCCCTGGGGCGACACCGGCTCTGGATTCCCCACCAACTACGAGGAGATCACGCCCCTTTGTGACGGCTTCCTGCTCGATCTCAAGGCTTGGACTAATCTGGGAGGAGACTGGGACAAAGACGAACTGTTCCTGGGTAACGCCGGGTACGAGGGGGAAACAGAGGTGATGTACCAGGCCCAGGCTAACCTGTACGGCGTCTACACCGACCCGTACAACTCGGGAATGACGAACCCTTACCAGCTGGACTTTACAGCAGACCACAAGATACAGGAGAACCCGGGAAGCGATTCTTCTAAAGTACCTGTGGTGAACTTCACTATCGACTTTGGAGTGGAAGGGGAGATTATCAAGTATGTAGACGTTCCTATAGACTTCTCTCCGCGATCCTGCCTGGCGGAGAGAGAGGAAGAGGAGACAAGTCCGCAGGGAGATGCAGAAAAAGGAGGTGCTAGTCGAACAGCTGGACTTTCTCTGACCGTTTTGGGACTTCTTTTAGTATTGCTATATTAGCCTTATGGTTGAATGGTTTTTTAAAGTTAAACATGGTCAAATTCAACGCTAACGAATAAACACTAACAAAGAATTAGGATTTTTCAAATTAAACAGTTATAAACGTTAAAAGTTTATAACTGCATAATTTATCTTTAGAACTGTTGTTTTATACCATTAGTTCATTGAGTGTTAGTTGAACAATATTCAATCAGGGTTTGTTGATCAAACTATTTTCTATAAGTGTTGATTAAACTCTCAACATTTTTGTTAAAAACGTTTATAACTGCAGGACGTGATTCTGTAAATTATAAATCTATAATGATCTTAGCTTTGGAGGCCGATTTAAAATATTAACCAACATAATGTTAGTTAGTCAAACTATTTTCTATCAGTGTTAATCAAACTATTTTCTTTGTCAATTAGCTAAAAATGAGGATAATATTTCTACCATAACATTTGCTTGTTATATAAAGAAAGGTATTTTGAAAGGATTCACAAAACTTGACCAATCAGAAGCTAGAAGAAGTGCTTTCTAACTTCTGAATGGACACACAGTACCTATTGCTATTTCAAGTACCCGACTTTAACAAGTGTAAACTGTGATGAAGTAATGACTTACTCTGTTTAGACAATGGTAGATTATATGGTCCACATTCTCATAAGGGAGGTCAACAATTTCGTAGTCTTCAGTCGTCTCAGTAGGAACTTGAAGTTCAAGCTTATACGGTGTAACCTAGGTGATACAATGTTACCTAGGTGATACAATGTTACCTAGGTGATACAGTGTTACCTAGGTGATATAATGTTACCTAGGTGATACAGTGTTACCTGATGAAACAATGTTACCTAGGTGATACAATGTTACCAAGGTGATACAGTGTTACCTAGCTGATACAGTGTTACTTAGGTGATACAGTGTTACCTAGGTGACACAATGTTACCTAGGTGATACAGTGTTACCTAGGTGATACAGTTTAACCGAGGTGATACAGTGTTACCTAGGTGATACACTGTTACCTAGGTGATACACTGTTATCTAGCTGATACAGTGTTACCTAGGTGATACAATGTTACCTAGGTGATACAGTGTTACCTATGTGATACAGTGTTACCTAGGTGATACAGAGTTACCTAGGTGATACACTGTTACCTAGGTGATACACTGTTACCTAGGTGATACAGTGTTACCTAGGTGATACAGTGTTACCTAGGTGATACAGTGTTACCTAGGTGATACAGTGTTACCTAGGTGGATATATATCCTCACCTCCTGGGGACGGAGACAGGAGTCAGCTACAGATATCCGAATAAATGGACAAAGAACAGTTCGCAGAGTGCTCCTCTCTTGAGGTAAGTAGATCAGAGTCTCTCCCGTCTTGGACATCGAGATACGCCACAAACACTCGAGTATCTGAAATACATAAAGGGTAGAATTATAGCAAAATATAGCTACTAATGACTTGATATGAACTATAATTCTATAATAGCCAATGTAGCATCAATAGCTCCAGTATAGCGTATAGCACTTTAGCGTATCCCCAATCTGTTCTTTCACACTTTTTGAAATTCATAGAATTGAAATCGGAGAAAAATGAAACACTGAAATTTGAGAATGCATATATCATTTGCATCCTCAAACAGGCAATACAAGAATTAAATATCCGATTACAAAAGTGCAATATCCAAGGTACCATCTACTTAGAAGAGTACAAGTACATACCAGAACCAACCAGCCGAGATCAAAATGAGAGTTGAGACTCACTTTAAATCTGATGCGAGCAGTAAACTGGGACTCACTTTAAATCTGATGCGAGCAGTAAACTGGGACTCACTTTAAATCTGATGCGAGCAGTAAACTGGGACTCACTTTAAATCTGATGCGAGCAGTAAACTGGGACTCACTTTAAATCTGATGCGAGCAGTTGAGGAGAAGTGAGGGGTAAACTTGGGGGAGTAGAAACCAGTAGCCAGCTTTATCAAACCTTCGAATATAAACAGCGCGTGTCGGCTTGGGGTTCGGGATACCTGTGTTTAAATATTACATCAGCTTGCTTATAACATCGTCTTGTACGATTAACTGTTGTTGAACCATTTTCAAACTTTGAAAGTGAATGACTATAAAAGGTCAGCGCCTCCCGCGTATATTACTCAATCAATGTAGATTTACAGCACCTTGTGAAGAAAGAGGTTGATAAGTTCGTCACAAATCAGAATACTTTCATTCTCGTCATTTTGCTGAACCACCACTGAGATTACCTGGTCGAGATAGTAAGTGTAAGGTCCAACTGTCTGGAACGAGTCTTATCAATAATAGATTGTAAGTGTAAGTTCTTAGCAATAATAGATTTAAATTACTTAATGGTACAGACTTAGTACAATAAACATTGCGAACTACGTATTTTATGATATTACGGACATACAACCTTATTAATTGAGAAATGAGTCCAACTGTTATAGCGTGGGTACAATAAAGTTAAGTTACAGTCTCCAGAAACCAGTAACACACTGACCGTTTTAGCGTAAAGTTACAATTAAAGTTACAAACCAGTCTCCAGTACCAAACTGACCTTGAAATACAATAAAATTACAATCTCCACAAACCAGTACTTACCTTGAGAATGATGTTGACTAGCTGGTAGAACTTGTCGGAGAAACACCGATAGCACAGTCTAACAAGCAGCTGTACAGCTCGGTGTCGGACTGCTGTGTTAGGATCACTATGTACCGGGTGTAACACTTTCAACACTACTTTTTCTAACAGTTCGTCCTGGGGAAGTAACACTTTCAACACTACTTTTTCTAACAGTTCGTCCTGGGGAAGCAGTGGGTCTAAAATCAACTTGAAATTAACAAATTTGTCTAAAATCAGTTAAGGACCCTTCGTAGAACTGGTCAACAATAAAAACCTCGTAAAGTTCGTAGAACTGGTCAACAATAAAAACCTCGTAAAGGTCGTAGAACTGGTCAATATTAAAAACCTCGTAAAGTTCGTAGAACTGATCAACAATAAAAACCTCGTAAAGTTCGTAGAACTGGTCCACAACCGCCCAGCACTTCTCCAGAGCGTTGATCCTGATCCACTCAGGTCGGGTAGTGAAGTAGAAGTCGGACATAAACTGTACCAGGTTGTCAGACCAGTTCAGTACCCCGGGTACTATCAGTCTTACTTTCTTTTCCATCAGGTTCTTTATCGAGTTAGTCTGGGTTTAGAGGGGTGTAAGTCAAGAAATGACGAGGAAAAACGTTTGATTCTTTTAGGGGTTTTGCAGAAATTACCCGGGAAATAAATGGTTCAAATAATTGACATGAAGTTACAGAATCAGTCATTGGCAGTTAAGATATTAAGAAAATACGGCCACTTACCGGTCTGACCTCCACACACAGCTCTATGATATCGTAGAACCTGTCTTTACACTTGATGAACTCAGGGTTGGAGTACAGCTGTTCTGCTTCGTCTAGCAGTGTATTCAGAGCAGCTAACATCGCCTTGTTGTGGAACTTTAGCTCTTTCTGCTGAAATGTTGTGGAACTTTAGCTCTTTCAGCTGAAATGTTGTGGAACTTCAGCTCTTTCTGCTGAAATGTTGTGGAACTTTCTGCCGAGATGTTATAAAATGTTGTAAAATGTTGTGAAATGTTGTGGATATTGTAGTTATTGTTGCTTTGTTGTAGGTATTTGGGAAACAAAACTAGGTAATCGATAGATTTGGCGCATGGCAATGAGAGATTGCTTTTTGCAACTTATATTTTTTTACATATGATCTAAAGAAATTTTTTAGCCACCATGTGCAATTTTGGCAGCCCAATTTTTGATTCCCGACAAATTTCCTCCCAGCTAGCTGTTGGAGGAGTTTTACACACCCACTAAGCCGAATACAAGCAACTAGATGAGCATGGAGAGGAGTGATTGCATGCTCGTATATTAATTGACACTGCTCAGCTCTACGAGGACTAATATCATTAGTGAGATCTGAGGGGGGCCGGGGGGGGCTCACCTGCTTTTCCGGCTTAATGCCGCTTTAGCGATCTTGCCGGAATGAGCGACAAGCGAACAAATTAACTCCTTTTAAATTATCTTTATAACTTATCATAGGAGGGTAATTGGCAATTTTAAGTAGTGCGAAATCCGCAATAGCCGACTTTATTTGCGACTTATGAAGCAACGTATTTGTTTTAGGGCTTACTTTTGGAGATATTTGCAAAAAACATTTAATCACTGAAATTGAAAGGAGGCCTATTGCAAAGTTGGTAGATTCCAATACATTTAGGTCATAGAGACTTAAGGAATTACGGATATCCGCAAAATGACCACAATGGACAGCTTTACCTACGACTTATCAATCAACATGCTTCCTATTCGGTTTATCTAAAAAGATCCTCCTTATATTCTTTTATGCCGTGAAACGGTTTTCTGCAAGAGCCACAAATGTTGCTAAATGCCAATGCTACTTTTCCGAGCTTGCTTCAATCAGCGAAAAAAGCGGGTGAGCACTGAGCCCCCCCCCCTTCCAGATCTCTCTCCTTCTCTCTCTCTCTTTGAAGGCTCCTTGGAGCTTTGTAGGTTATCTCGTGTTGGTTTACTCTAATGTTGTTGTTGTTGTAGTTCAGTTTTTACCAGTAGTCTCGAGAAGTTTTCATATAATTTTTGAAATTTATTGTCTTCTCCGCACATCTTCTTTTTTAAACGATAACAATTTTGACAAAAAATCCTATAATCAGAAATATGAATTATTATGGCAACAACTAAAATATCATTTGAATTCACGTTTAGAAAAATTTGCTGAGTTGATAAGATGTGACAATGTACCTGATTGACGATGTCCACCACAACAGTCAACATAGCGTCCCAAGATAAATGTTCCATATTCTCCCCGTGATTTTTCACGTAGAAGGTGAGACTGGCTAGAACTTCAACTACCGTTCTCTCGTGACCAGACTTTATCACCTGACATGGTTTTACTTGGTTACTTAGTGACTTGGTTACTTGGTTACTAAGTTACTTGGTTACTTGGTTACTCGGTTACTTAGTTACTTGATTACTTAGTTACTTGGTTACTAGTTACTTGGTTACTAAGTTACTAAGTTACTTGGAAACTTGATTACTTGGTTACTTAGTGACTTGGTTACTTGGTTACTTGATAACTTGATTACTTGGTTATTTGGTTACTTGGTCAATCTCGCGATCAGACTATCAAAATTACGTCAAATCTCGACTGGTGCAGACTGCAGTGGTGAGTTATGGTAAATAATCATGGTTACTAACGGTTGCCACAGGTTACCAATGCAACAGTTACCAGTGGTTACTAGTGGTAACCAGTGGTTACTAGTGGTTATCTCTCTACCTGTTTAACTCACGAGAAGTGTGCTAAATAACCGAATTTTCTGTCAAGTTAGGAACAATACGTTTTCATCCCAGTAGTCCCATTATATGTGTTCTAAAACCGGTATATTTCACAAAGTACACTGAAGTACAGAACATTAGTCAATCCCCACATTGGAAGTATTATAGCGCTGTAGAGGTGTTTAAATAGTGCTGTAGAGGTATAGCAGCCTGCAGTAGTAAGCCGTGTTATACTGTAATACGTTTCAGTTTTGGTATTTGATAATATAGTACATAAACATGAGTTTTTGTCATATAGGGATCAGACGAAGTGTTTGTTACTCTAGCTTCGTTGCTAGCTTCGTTGCTATCTCGGTTGCTAGCTTTGTTGCTAGCTTCGTTGCTATCTCGGTTACTAGCTTTGTTGCTAGCTTCGTTGCTAGCTTCATTGCTAGCTTCGTTGCTAGCTTCGTTGCTAGCTTTGTTACTAGATTCGTTGCTAGCTTCGTAGCCAGTTTCGTAGCCAGTTTCGTAGCCAGCTTCATTTCTAGCTTCTTTGCTAGCTTCGTTGCCAGCTACGATGCTAGCTTTGTTGCTAGCTACGATGCTAGCTTCGTTGCTACCTACGTTGCTAGCTTCCTTACGAGCTACGTTGCTACATACGTTGCTATAGAAACATGTATCTCGGCTCCCAACAGTCTAGTTCACACAATATCCCCCCTGTACAACGATCACGCTCCATCACATTCATCGTGTGCTTATTACTTTAATTCACGACATAGCTTTTATCTTACGATATCCACTTCACAAGTTCATTGTGTATCATTTTATCATGCCATGATCTGAGGTACCTGACGGAGACTTTTAACCTCCTACTCCTTCAACCATTCAGGAATATGCACTGTACGTCTTGTCTTGTCTCTGTGTAGAATGTTTGTCGAAGTTGAGTCACGTGGCCCCTGCCTTGTCAGAAACATCTCTCTGCTTGTTAAATCTGGTCGATAACCGACATAGGTGGACGATTTTAAATTCGGACAAAGTGATTCACGCTCAAATCGACTCTCATTTTAAACTGGAAACTAATTGATATGTTTGACGTTGTTTTCTTTGCTGGATGGCAATCGTTTTCTAATGACTTTTCAAGCATGAGTTTTGCAAATTCACTCGCTTGTTTAATGATTTATAAATTACTGAAATTTGAAAAAAGGATGTGATATATCCAAGTAGCTACTTTTAAATTGTCTTACTTTCGCTATCGAGTCATTAAATAATTCCTTGATTATACATAAGTTAACGAGTATAAATTAACCACGAAACTCACAAGGATTGAGATATGCCACCAAATTATTTCAGTTGCTCAAAATGCGGAATTGGTTTATATTGTTAATTTCATACTTTCATAGAACTAGGAGTTTCGAAACCTTCTCATCATCATAGAACTAGTTATGAGAGCTAGGTATGTACATAACATAATTTAGTTCCGATCTTGAAATATGATAAGCTTGATGAAATCAATAACTGCATTACAACAAAGTACACTTGATGCCTACAAGTGACATGTTCATCTGATAACTTTTCTCTTTAGTTTACGTCAGTGCTCATATACATTCTAACATGTTACATGGATACTAGACTCAGGACATGATTTAGAACATTCTGAACATAATCCGGTAATTAAACCGACAATCGATATCGATTAAGATCGATTATCCTTGCTGAAGAGGACGCGTTTGTGGTTTGTCCTTGTTCATTAGTAACGTTATGTATTAAATTGTCGTAATGGTAGATTAGTACATTCCATATTTTGTAGTTAGCTATATTTTGAGTAATGGTAGATTAGTACATTCCATATTTTGTAGTTAGCTATATCCTAATAGTATTGGTAGACCACCACCTTCCAAATGTTGTGGTTAGCTATGTCGTTATATGTCACTACAGATAAGCATAGCAGTAAAATATATGGTTGTGGTTAGCTATATCGTTATATGTCACTACAGATAAGCATAGCAGTAAAATATCTCTATTTCCGGTATGCTGATCTGACTACATTGTGTTTGCTAATGTAGTTGTTGTAACTCGCAATTCTTGAGACTAATTCGAGCGAGGGAGCTGACTTTTTCAATTTGTAGCGACAGTTTTGTCAGTCATAGTTTTAACATTGTATTGTTACAAGTGTACAGTGTGAGCGCTTGGAAGCGAACACTTTTATTTACTTGGTAAAGAAAATACGGCTATAACACAATGTCTTGAATAATGAGAATACACGCGGTCTGACAGGGTCCAGAATAATTTAATTCATAAGTAAATTTGTCATACCTCCATCTTCCCAATAGCTCAACTACGCCAGACCTGAATAAACCACGACTCTGCACTTATCTCGATAACATTTAAATTCTTTCTCGTATAGTAGTAGTTTCGTTTACTGGACATCTCTGTCATACATTTTTATTGGTATTCTAACTTTTTAAAGGACAAACAGTTGTTGAGGAACCTCATTTACATAAATTATCCATAATTATACATACATATAATTACGTTACAATTTGCTTGCTTAACAGGACCTATAATTTAGCATAAAAAGCAAAGTTCAACTCAAGTACGTAGACTACCGCGGTAACACTAACAGAGGTAAATTCTGTAGAGGCCTACAAATAACAAATTATATCTATTTAAACTTTTAAAGACGTTTTCCAACAATGAGAACCTTGGAGCTTAAGTTCAACATGTTGCTCTAACCAGACTTTACCTAGCTTCTTTCTCAGTTTCTCTTAAGGTACTTTTGTATAGTATAGTTTAGGTACACCGGGAGTACACGAATGTAATATCACGTTAACAAAGTTTTACAATTTATACAATGTATAGAATGTACACACTAAATATGATTACAATTTATATATAAAATGAGTAGAATGTACACATTACATACAATTACAATTTATATCATCATTATACAAACAAAATGTACTCCGGCAGATTGTATAGATTGTATACACAAACGTAATGTACTCCGGCAGATTGTATAGATTGTATACACAAACATAATGTACTCAAGGAGATTGTATAGGTTGTATACACAAACATAATGAACTCCGGCAGATTGTATTCACAAACATAATGTACTCTTGCAGATTGTATAGATTGTATACACAAACATAATGTACTCCGGCAGATTGTATAGATTGTATAAACAAACGTAATGTACTCCGGCAGATTGTATAGATTGTATACACAAACATAATGTACTCCGGCAGATTGTATAGATTGTATACACAAACATAATGTACTCCGGCAGATTGTATAGATTGTATACACAAACATAATGTACTCCGGCAGCAGCTTGTTTCCGGTACGTGACACAGTAATTGCTATAACCCGAACTCCATCCTTTAACGTTAGTTTAGCTCATCTGTTAGTTAAGCACCCATGCTGCGCTTAATTCCTCTTTTCCGTACGTGTCGCAATGTTATTTCCATGTTTAATCAGCTTGTGTCAGTTTCTAGTTAATCGGGCGTTTTCGTAGAAATCAGCAAAATTCTCACGCTTTGTAGCTTTTTTCAATCTTATCCGCCAGCTATTCCACGTCTAAACAGCAGCTACATTCCTCCATGTAAAGTGCTCTTCAGACTACACAGGTTTCATGAGTTGACGACGTAACGGAGCTATGTGCCGTGACTCGTTTTGTGTTGTTTTAAACGTGTTATTGAGTAGGTTATTGAGTAATATAATCTTACTAAGTAGTAAGTACGTCAGTTCTTGTATAAATGGTAGGGTTTGAAAGTTCTTTAGATAACATTACTACTACTAACGTTACTAGGAATACTAACGTTACTAGGACTACTAACGTTACTAGGACTACTAACGTTACTATGACTACTAACGTTACTAGGACTACTAACGTTACTAGGACTACTAACGTTACTAGGACTACTAACGTTACTAGGACTACTAACGTTACTAGGATTCGATATACCTGGATTATGCAAAAGCTTTCGATAAAGTGGATCACAAGCTTTTACTCATAAAATTGCAGAAATATGGATTCAGTTCTCAATTGATATCTTGGATCCGTTCGTTTCTAACAGACAGAAAGCAATGTGTTGTTCTTGATGGCCATCGGTCAGTTCTTGCTAGTATCATCAGTGGGGTACCACAAGGAACTGTTTTGGGGCCAATCCTTTTCATTTTGTTTATTAACGATCTTCAAGGCTGTGTAAAACATTCCAATGTAAGCTTCTTTGCTGATGACACTCGTGTCTCCAAGCAAATTAACTGCCAGAATGAT
>JH155438.1:11425-24995 GCA_000226015.1 Mnemiopsis leidyi | reverse complement strand
CGTTACTAGGACTACTACGTTACTAGGACTACTAACGTTACTAGGACTACTAACGTTACTAGGACTACTAACGTTACTAGGACTACTAACGTTACTAGGACTACTAACGTTACTAGGACTACTAACGTTACTAGGACTACTAACGTTACTAGGACTACTAACGTTACTAGGAATACTAACGTTACTAGAACGAACAATAATCACAAATACCTCAGGATACCCTACAGATGAATACAATGTGTCTGTGTGGTTAGTACAGACGTTATTCTATCAGTTTGCAAGCACGAAAGTTGCTGTAAAGTTGTCCACTTTATTTAGCAAAGGCAGGGCAAACTTAGGTACTTCAATAAACGTCAACATCTATAATATGGCTTCGGTTTTGTAGAAATTTTAGGTTTTAAAATAATCATAAGTAAAACCGGGCTCGAGATGAAATTCTTAAATATCACGACCGGTAACAGTGCAAAATTTAGCAATTCTCGTTTATCGGCAGTGAGTTTATTACTTGATGTAGTGATGATGGGTAAATATTATTTATTCAGGGAAATGAGTATAGTTTATGGAATATTCATCTGTACACTTTTTGACATAAAGACTGGCAATCCTGCCTGCTTCCTAGTACAGCTTGTATGTAAGAAACACATGTATTTTTCCTTCTTGATTCTCTACCTAGTTTCTTTGGCTTTTTGTATTCGAATTCTCCGACTTGACTTTTTCAGTTGCGTTTTTTGGACTTGAAAAACTTCTAGGTATATCATTTTCTTTCTGCAGTCTGTTTATTTTAAAAGTCTCAGTCAGTATTCCAAGAGTCAGTATTCTCCCATAAAAATTAAGTAAGCCAAACTTCCCTAGCAACTCATAGAAGTAATGGGTGATATAAAGTTCCAGAAGTTTCTCTCCAAGAAAGGGTGGCGCGGTTTCAGCAGTGAGAAAGTGCTGAAGATACGTGAACAATATCCGGATATAGATCCCTATCTTCATACTGAGATAGTTCTAGATTGGATCTCCGCCAAGAAACCGCGACAAGAAATTGTTTCAGGTTAGTTGAAGAGGCCAGGATTTTAACTAATGTTGCATTGAAGTTTTATTATGATTTTTCAATGACAACCTCGTGTTATTTTCCTCTAGAAAAGTACTGGTCATACAGGCCATAAACTGAAAAGTGTTACCTCAATAAATTTGTTCTTGATAATTCCTTAAAGCGGTTATACGGCTAATGATATTGGCGACCTTTTAAGTTTTTAACATAATTGTCATATCGTAAGGGTTTTACTTTTCAAGCTTAACTTTTCTGAATTCGTCTTATTTTCATAGATTTGAAAATATCTTACTTAAATATCAATCTAAAACCTTGAATCCAGCACTAGAACACTATAATGCCAGATTGCTAACTTACTAAACTTCAGATTTCTGGGACTGCTCTGTACAACTACATCTAAATACCACATATCAAGATCTCATCAGACGTCATCTCTCTTCAAGGCGATACGAGGTTTCCTATGTTTGTAGAACTAAAGAAAAGAGCGAACTCCAAACTTGCCAATCTTTTACCCTCGATCAGTGCCAAATATCGGATCTGTTAGACGAACAAACAGTAGAACTATCAAACACGTGCAAGTTCGAACCCTGTTGTAAAGGAAACACCGATCACGTGATCAATGTGAAACTAGACAGAACGTCTCCGTGCTCGTTGCTAGTCAACGCGACCACGCCCACCTCGGGACATACGCACGTGGGCTACAAACACTGGTTCCTCATACGTCCCGACACTGCCGAGTTAGTGTCGCTATCTCTGTCCAGTGTAGAGGGTTTAGTTGCTGTGATAAAGAAGTGTCGCCAGTGTGTCTTATATGTGTTAATGTTGAACTGTGATAGTGTTATCGGGAAGTGAGACCTGTTTCTAGAGTTTGCAGAACCTCATTCTTCTTTTCCCCTTTTAAGTGTGGAACATCAGATCTGAATATAGTTTAAAAGTTTGTAAATCAGAAACTTATCAGCACTCATTGTAACTTGTTCTTGGACTGCAAAAATACTGCGCCCTTCGGCCTCATGGCTCATCAATCAGGTAAAGATGTGGTTCCTCTTTGCAACTCCATTCTAGTACATTACAGTAATCTAGTTCTCTACCTTAGTCCTTAACTACAATGACAACATGACAGAGCTTGAATCAGATAAGAATACATACGATCACAGGCCATGCCATAATAGATTTAACGATTAAGAAAAAGAATAGGTAATATAATCATAAAGATTTCCACAAGAATTTCCCGCTGAAACAGTACTCACCTTGTTCATGGAAGCGAGGACTGCACTACAGTGATGTTGTTTAGGACTAGACCTTGTGGTACTCCACAGTGCAGTACTGAGCAGGTATATTGCACTGATCTGTATCTCGTGTGAGGATGCGAAGGAGGGAGGAGGGCGTGTCTCCAGGAAGGAACACATGGTGAATATTATAGTGTGTTCTAGCGAGTGTATGGATATCAGCATCTTCATCAACTGAGGGCATATGGGTATTAGATGTTGTTGTCATGGTAACTATGGTAATATGTTGCTAACTATGGTAATATGTTGGCGTCTAGTATTTTTGTCATGGTAACAATTGTTTGGCAACTGATGACTACTGCCATGCATCAACCGACATCATGTGCGACTTTACTGCCCTATTTGATCTCCATTCCTATATTGTTTTCTAGGAAATTTTGAATAGGCCGTTTATATAATAAAAGAGTTAGACATTGAGTGATGATTATTTTTGTATGTTTATGCGGTTGTTACAAAATTATCAAACTTGAAAGAAAGAAAATTGTTTAAATGAACTCCAATTTGAAAAATTTTTACAAAAAATTTTGTTCTTGAAAATTTAAAAGATTTACACAAAAAACCAACAGATTTAAGAGAGTGAGAGGCAGAATGTGAGACTCCAGGAGCTCCGTCAGCGGGGAGAAGAGAGCGGACACTACAGATGTACATCATCATACAGTGTATACAGGAGGGTGGGACTATGGCGTACTGTACCACAACCTCTATGTAGTTCAGACATTCCTGGATCTGAGGTGGAGATAATGTTAGCCTAGGCACAATGACCTCTATCGTCAAAATAGGGTAGACGAAATAAGGTCCAGGGCAAACAAAACTAGGGCATGACAAATATAAATATGACAAATAAGAGCATGCCAAATAAGGACAAATAAGGGAAGATACAAAAAATCAAGGAAACACTGACCTCTTCTAGCGGCTTACTGGGAAAGTAACACTCCCTAAACACAGCACACAGTAACTGAGTGTCGACATATGTAGCGTTTGTTTTGGTCATGTCCGCCAGGAACTTCAGCACATCTACTGTCTTCTTGCGGGATATCATCACCGGCAGCAGCTCTTCTATATAACTTCCTGAAGGGAAGACCATATTTTAGCAATCTTCTTAATTAATTGTACTCGAAAAAGTATTCACGTGGGAAATTTCGATAAAAATGGGGGGAACGCAAATTATTTTAGATTTCGATTCAAACTTAAACGTAGCACATTTGCATCGCCATTAATTTGGTGAAATCGTGGCAAACTTTACAAACATGGCGGTCTGATAAAAGCACCCCTTATCATCGTTGGTTGAGAGGAGGTGTCGTAAACTGGTTTACTTTTCCGACCTCTCATTGGATAAGCTTGTTTTCTCATTGGATAACCTCTGTCACGTGATACGAACAAATTTACGGTGCCTCCCAGTCGATAGCGTTCTATTTACGGGGTTAAAGGTATCAAGTGTACCATTGAAATTGTAACATGACCCAATTTTTATGGACGATTTGAGATATAAGCGTTATTTCATCGGTTAGAATAACTGCAAAATTTTTAGAGATTTTAATGGATTTTCTTGGATTCATGAATCAAATTTAGAACAAAATTTCAGCAAATTGAAGGCTCAACGTGGAATTAGACATTATAATCAGTGAGAAGATAAAGACAAGCCGGTTAAAAACAGTCGTGATTTCATCAACTAAAATTAAGAGCTTCCCGATTTGAAGTGTTACAATTGCAATTGGAAATCCGATCTTTAAAAGTTCAATTTGAACATCTCCAAAAATAGATCCACTGAATAGACCGACAAGATGAGATAAAGAGCTGGTTTTTAGCATGAACAACTCAACCAAAATACGCTTACTTTACTGAGAATTCGGAACAGTATCCAATGAAGGAGTAGTATTCCGTGTTTATCAATGGCGAGAAAGTATATGTGAAAGAATGTGAAATCTAAATTATAAAGAGAAGGCCACGTCATTTTTATACAAAAATAAGTATTGCAAACCCCTAGCTGTAGTTCATTTAAATTCATTCCCTAGTATCATTAAACAGATAAGACATTATCAAATTACCGATTTGCTCCTCAATAAGATAAATATTGTTCCCATTGTTAGTGAGAGATCGAAGGAGGTTGAAGCAAGGTTCCAGATCATCAGGGTGACAAGACTTAATGTATTGAAACAAGGTTTGTCTCATACTTCCCAGCTGGTCATACTGAGATAGAGGGGTGGAATTATAGAGGTATTTTGGGGAGGGGTCACACACCACGTGATAGCTTGATTGGTCGTGCCAAACTTCTTATTGGTCAGTCGCTTTCACATAATACGGAAAATTTGTGACCCTTCCCCAAAGATAACTCCTCCTTTAAATTTTAAAAACTGTTGTTTTAAAAACATTTCATCAAGAGTTGTCATGAATTTCGAATTTTGAATTAATTGGCTTCATATTTTGGCTAGAGGGCTTTGTGGACGATTTCTCACAACCTTGATCAAAAATTGAAAGAGAAAGAAAATTAATAAAACCCACGTGACTGCTGACTAAAGCACAAAGGAAACCAATGACTGTGTGCCTGGCATCTACAGGACCTTCCTTAGCTATATCCTGTATAGCAACCCACAGTGATTTAATACCATTCTGAGGAGAAAAGGTAGGATTCTAGACAATCGTGCTCCAAATTGATCATAAACTCGCTAAGAGCAAAGCGATACGATATTTAATGATTTCGGTCTACAAGCTAAACAACTAAACTTTAACGTTAATTTGTTACCTTTTCAAGCCGTTTTTCTTCAACCTTTTCTACCAATATCTTTAATAACTTCAGTCTATTCTGCAATGTCCCCTTTCCGAGCTCCTGAAAAAAAGTCATAGAGAAAGGTAATCTGGGGAAGTGTCACAAATTGTTTTAAACACGTGATTGATTTGCTCGATATTGATTGGTTGTAGGTATCTAGCTTATCATTTGTCTTTAATCCCTGTCAAAAATTTGTGAAGCTTCTCACAAACTCTCTATAGACAACTGATAATCTAAGTAATCATTCAAATATCAGCAATTCAAGTAAAAGATACATTTTTTCAAGTTTCGACTTTTAAGTTAAAACGTTTTTATAAAAACTTGGATAAGTAATAAAAACAGCTGTAACAGAAAAGGTCTAAACAGTCACACTCACATTGAGAGTAGTGGAGTCTAGGTTGAACTCGTCCGGAGGTGACCGCGCGCTGACTTGACTGCGCTGACCTCCCCCGAAGAAAGAAGAAAACTTGTTCCTAAGGTTAGTGTCCGACTTTTTGGACATTCACATTCCAGGCCAGTAAGGTACAGTACAGTGCAGTACGGTACAGCGGCTGGGTGGAGGGGGTCCTAGCTGGCTCCTGCTACATTAGATGTTAAGTCAAGGAGATATATTAGGCATAGTTTGTGTAAAGGAATGTACTGACATAATTTATTTTGTATATTTGACGATGAAAACAGTACAAGTGCATTTATTTCGCTTTTTCTAGAGATTTTCTTTACGGCTATTCCGTTGTTTATACCTTAATACTTTAATTATACAACATACAATTAATTGCTCAACGATATGTAATGAATAATTGTGCGCCTTATTTGTCAAATAAACCACAATTTTACAAAATTTTGATTCAGTGATAGTAGAATAACATTAACATAAGCAGCAGTTATCAAAACATCACAGAAATAACTTTTTGAACGTTATGTACTTATTTTAAAATTTAACAAATACATAATATCAAACTTTTATCATAACTTAAAAATCACAACTTATAAATAAAAACCCTAAGTTAATCACAGTTTTCTTATCAACAGTATTCGGAACAAATATGACAGCATTCATACCTAAATATATGAATAATTATTAATAATTCGATGTGGAATGAAAAGGAAATCTCCAATGCAATTTGAATGATTAAATTGAACACGAAATAATATAATATACATATTTTGGTTGACCTATTGATGTAGACAAACCAGTAACTACTACTCAGCGAGTAGTAATGATAAACTACTAGTAGGTACAGTAAACACTTGCCCTATCTCTTGCGACCTCTCCCACCTCTACTAGCAGCATACTGCAAACTGCTGATCTGCTGGTTTAGTCTCTGAATCTCCTGCATGTGCTCCATGCGCTGCGCCGCTAACTTCCGCTTATACACATCTACGTTGTGTGAAGATACTGCACTTCGTTGTACGCTCTGTAGTTTCTCTTCGAACTCTAACTCCCTCTGGTGGACAGAATAGTGAACAGACAGCAAAGAATAACTGATGTAATAGATAAAAATATAATATATTAAGATCTAGATTGCCCCAGAAAAGGCTCCCCTGGTTTAGGTTGGTTGAAGCTTAAAAAAAACAAAAAAAACATCTAGATTGAAACAAACTACTTTTAAGTTTAAATTAGAACATTGACCCGAAATTATGGCTCAGCAGTTTACAGAGGCAATTTTAAAGAAAGGTCACTGTGGTAACGAAATAAGGCAACAAACTATCAAATCTACCTTGGTACGCTGTTCAGCAGCTTCACGTTGCATCTCCCCGATTTTCCTTTCTAAATCCTGCACTGTACCTAACAGTTCACTCTCCCTCTTCTCCCTCTGATCTCTTTCTTCTCTCACTCTCTCTTCTCCCCTCTCCTCCACCTCCTTCACTTTCTCTATATGGTCCTTCTCAGCTTCTTCATACTTCTTTTGAAGCTCGCTAAGCTGGACGACTAAATTCCTGTGTTCCTCTTTCAGTTTGTGGTCCATCTGGAGAGATATTATTTTGTCCAGTACGTTGTTATCGTTCAGACCTTTCTGTCTCAGTAAATCGCTGTGTGATTGCTCTCGTTCCTTTAGCAGAGATTCTAGTGTCGAGTTGTGTAATTCAAGTGAAGTGATTTTGTTTTGGAGGGTTTCGTTTTCGTTTTTCAGGTTTGCGACAAACACCATTGCTGTCTTGATGTCTTGGGACAATTTCTCCAAGTTCATGATATGAATTACCAGTTTTTCTAGAAAATGTACTGTTTTGTGCCGTGGATGGTTTGTGGATGGTTTAAGAGTCTAAGTTACAAATTCGATAGTATTAATATCGTGTGAAAATCAATGATGAACCAGAAAGGTAACAAGGATTGTGAATTTGATGTTTTGCATTATCAATAAAAAATTACCTTATCAATCAAAAAGTAAAATAACAGTAAAGACCGATCACGATCATAGGTATAAAGTAAGTCAATAATTAAATTCGATAATATGTTAAGTTGACAGGAATCAAAGTTTCATAATCAGTAATTTAAGATATAAATTTAAATTAAAAATCAACAACAGTGAGAGTTGAGAAATTATGGAGTGAAACTTAAGATTATGAAACTACAGTAACAATCATAATTATATAATGTGCAGTTGAGATTCAATCGCCCTAAATTCATTGCACAAGAATAACATGGCATACCTACTGCATGTGAAGTTGAATCAAATAAGTTGTAATTTAAATGATACAAGTTTTAATATTTCCATAACTAAGTATCTTCTCTAAAGCAGAGACGTCCATACTCTAAATTTCACATTTCAGATATCTTTCTTGGTGTATTCCATGTCTCATGTTTCTCAATGTCTCTTGATGACACAGACGGTGCTGTCCGAGAGAGGGCAGAAGTGAGGTCTGCTGATGTTACTCCTCTTATCGCTATCTGGAAAATATTAGAAACTTCATCTTGGAACAGTTCACATTTAAACTTTAATCATTAAAATTAAATACAAAAATTCACAATTATGATACTTATTCAGATATACCTACTATACCAGCTTAACAGCATTAAAATCTACCTGAGAAGGTTTAATCTGTTCAATTGGTATCCGAATAGCTCCAGGAGTGTCTCTCGAACAGGGAGTCCACTTAGCACCACGTGATATCCAGTGTGTAGCGGTGCTAAGTTCCCGCACTGCTATCAGGCCAGCGTCTGTCACTGCGCATTTTAGATCACTTCCACTGTAGCCTTCTGTCATTCTTTCCAGCATCTCCCAATCGTCGTCTGAAAAAATGTTGGAAACTATACAACTTCTAGATACTAAGGGTTACGGAAACAAAGGATATTTCCTATACGCGAGTGAAATTAAAATAAGTATTTTGTAATTAAAATAAGTATTTGCACCCATACTTTATAATCACTTGCACCCATACTTTATAATCACTTGCACCCATACTTTATAATCACTTACTGATGTGTAAACATCAAACCATTTGACATAGGTAGCACACTAAATTAAAATTAACCTCAAAGCTTAGGTGAGTTAGATAAAATTATTTCTCAAAGCTCAGTGCGAGCCTGTCGCATATATTTGCCTAGACGTGATTTTTTAGAGTGCCCCAAGGGGATTTATATATTCATTTCCTTTTTTGAATTTTTAATATACATATATTCTGTAATAATAAACATTATAGATGTAAACATTGACCGAGGGTTACTCGGTCCCCAATCAATCAAATCAATCAAAATCAATCAATCAATCAATCAATCAATCAATCAATCAATCAAAGTAATTCACTTTAATCTGACGTCAGCATTCTTGGGGAGGAGAAAGAAATTTGTTCAAATTTACGAAGGCAGCTGACTAACGAAAAGCTAGATATGACCATTGACCAATTAATATCGAGAAACCCTTTAAGTTGTCGCGCGATGAAAACTTCCTCCCCAATGTTTTAAATAATAAAAACTATGACGTACAGTGCAGCTGTTTTTAAATACCATAGTTTTAACTTAAAAAGACTGATTATACTTTATCATTATTTCACACTGACTAATGATCTTCGCAGACTATAATTGTTATTGTAATTCGCTACACAACCCGTTACCTGATATGTTATGAGCCGTATCTCTCAAGAACATTTTGATGAGTTTTGTTCTTGTCTTGGAGTCTGGTAGTGGTACATAAAGTCTTCGTTCAAACCTTGTGAGTAGATTTGATGTAGTGAAGATGTAAAGAAGACTTTGGTAATTGGTTTAAAACTTGTGTTGGCAAAGTCATTTATGATATTTCCTCTCGCCGGTAAAAAAGGATAATTTCCCGGCGATTTCTCGGCAATAATGACATAAACTAAGAATCTTGTCACTGGAAGGTATCAGAACATACTAAAAATAGTAACCTCCTCAAAAATGCAGTGTCCAACTCCCAGGGACAATTAGTAGCACACAAAAGAAACAGCTGATCATTCTCCACCCCCACTCCCTCTATCTGTTTCAGCAGTTCGTTCTTCACTCGCCGGCTGTACTCCTCCTCTCGGGAACTCCTCTCTCTACAGACACTGTCTATCTCGTCTATAAATATCACACTTTGTCCTTCCTGGTGTGTGTGGCATTGTCACGTGACCACTTGATTTAAATCATCCATGATATTCAGAATTTGAACAGATGTTCGAACTGTAGAATATACTGTTTGCGGGTAAAAATGAAGAACTATTGTCTTCATCATTCTTCAGCAAATATTTAGATCTGTGCAGTAAAGCATTAAACTATATAAGAAATGATGTGAGTTTACCGTACCTGGTTTCTGGCAGTTTGAAACAATTGTCTCACAAGACGCTCACTCTCCCCAACATAGCTGGATATAAGATCTGATGTGGTGACTGAGAAGAAGACAGCATTCGCTTCTCCACTCACTGCTCGTGCTAGAGCTGTTTTACCAGTACCTGAGTTTGAGTTCAATACTTTGATGATGACTGGATTCATTGCTGCTTCCCATGCAGCAGACCGGTCACCGGGGTTCCATCTCCGGCTGTGGCATGTTCAGTTTCGGCTGGATAAACACACTCCACCCGCCCCCCCCCCCTCCCCAGCTAGTTTAGTGTCTCGGTAAGGACTTAAGGAAAAGGAGTTGAGCACATAGCATAAGACTATTCTATCCAAGGGAGTGACCTAAATTTGCATTTTTGCATTTGCATGGCAAAGACACTTGCTTTTCAGATTCTTTGTAATTTCACGTCCAAATGCACTGTTCTAACTTTTCTTCAAGCTCTAGAATAAGGGGTCACTTGGGGGTCACGTAAAAAATACTAGTCCAACTTTTCTCCTAAATTTCCACTCATACATATTACATACAAATACACACCTGGTGGTCCATAAAGTAGTAGACTTCTCCAGGGTGCTCTACAACCCTGGAACAAAGCCGGAAACTGAACAGGAAGCAGAAGCGACTCTCTCAGCGTCTGCTTGACATGTTCCAAACCAGCCACATCAGCGAAACTGTATCCAAGTTTGGAGTGTTGGATTGTGGAGGAGATAGCATCACTGCGTTGTTGTGATTCAGTATCTTGTCTTGGGACTGTGTCTGATGTTACCGTGCTGATATTGGATCTGTTGTCTTTCTGTAGTTTGCTCACTGAAAATCTGTAAGTTGATGTTACCTAAAGGATCAAGTTACAACTAACAAAACAAGAAAAATGTCCATGTCAGTCATTTTGAAAGATAAACTGCACATAAAGTTATCCTCCTACCTATTTTCTCGAGGTTAACAATTTGAGTGGTGAGTGACTCAACAACGGTCTGTAAGGTCTCCTTCCTTTTCACCTCCACTTCAGCAGAGAGGATCTGACAGACAACACTTCTACAATCAACCAGTTGTTCCAGGTAGGCTGACTTGAACTCATGTGGTCCCCCACACAACTTGTTTCCCTCGACCGACAAGTTTTTCATCCAGGTGGTAAGGTGAATGTACAGCTCGGGAAGCTCTGCTGACATTGTTCTTGTTCTATCAAGGTTAATTGTACATGATTAGAATGGTTACCGTCTTCCTGCCTCAGAACATCGTCGTTCGTCCTACATAACATTCTTTCCCATAGGTTTTGCCCCAACGACCATAACCCTAACCCTAATTCGAACGAATTTGTCTGTTATGGAGCAGAAGGTCAATGGGGCTAAATCTCTGGATTGTAACGTTCTAGGGCACGATGTACTGTGGCAGGATGTTGGCCACTGATTAGAATATAATTTCCAGATATCATCAGACTTCAACGTATGATCTACAATCATGACAGAAAATTTGACACAGAAATCAAGTTGTATACGGTCAGGCTAAGTGAAATTTTCAAAATAGATATTGTGTCGTTCTAGTACAGTGTAACAGCAGATAAAATGATTAAAAATCTATTCATACTGATACTGGTCTTTTAATGTGGAATCAACTTCCAGTTCAAACAGCGATTATGCAGCTTCTTTGTCTTATTTGACAGGCTAGAATAATAGTTGAAGTCAAATATCAAAGCCTAGTCACAGTTGCAAGATAGTTTGAGTACAAGCAATTTAACCTGAACCTAAGCTTTGTGGCGCAATGTGCAGATGCAGTTGTAAATCAAACTTTGACAAGAGCCTAAAATTTTTTAAACAGGTTAACAAAATCAGTTCGTGCATGAGGTCATGTATTGTGCAATTCTTTATCTATTAACATTTCAACATCACATAATATGTTATCGAATTCCTCTGCCCTGTTACACTGGAGGTTGTCAGAATCATCCTTCATAGATTCGTCCAATTCCTGAAAAGACAGTGACATTATGTCTTTAAATATAGACTTGGGTAAGTCAATATTAAGTACATTTAATTGCTTCGTAGGTTACCATCGGAAACGGATGTTAGCTTTTGATCTGGTACATAATTTGAGATTGGCATTTTCATCGGGATTCATATTCTTAGGTTCCAATACAATGACAATCTTAAATTGGAATTTTCGATTTTGAGAATTAGTTGAATAGCCTTTTTCTCAATCTTATTGGATTTGAAAATGGTCATTGTGGCCAACTTTTATAGATTTTTATCATCAGCATTATAAATCTAAAGTGAAATTTAAATTCTTGAAATACAGTGACATAAGGTTAAGATATTGAAAATTCTTGTTAACCCTTGGAATGATAAAGCAATTCGCTGACTATGTATGATATTTTGAACAATATCCAACCTCAGAAGAGAAATCCACAGCTAAGGTGGAAGGTAATGAGTTTATTGTAGTATGCAGTCCTGCACGAGCACACTCCATTTTACTGAAAACAACATAGTTTATGTCATGCCAAATTTAAGATGGAATTAGATTGAATGACGACTTTATAGTTTCAATCACCTCATAATATTGGATTTGCATAAATTATTATCAACTGACAAGGGGGATCTGCAATAACTTGAATAACTTGTTTAACTTATTTAAAGATGTCACATCTCACTATCTCTCACACCTATTAATTTGTTCAATGAGATTCATTTTTTGGTCCTTCTGTATCTTAACCATCTGAATAAGTGTCTCCAGTGCTTGGTGAGGACGAAATTTGTTCACCAAGTGATGAAAGTTGCAAAACAGCAGCTCTAGTTCCTCTAATTTCTTGGTTCTGAGAGGACTTGATGGGCATTGAATCAGGATGTCGAGAAGGTCAAGGAAATTGATAACAAGAGAAGAGTTTAGTTTCTTAAGCTCTTTAATGTCATTAGAAGCATCCTGATAAAGTTGAGTGACTCCGTGTTCTCTTAGAGGAGCCAGTATTGAGTTTGGATCGTCTGGCTGAAGTTGTTATATGTTTAAGTAATACTCCCTAAACGAACTATGTTCTTTACATTCACACTCATGAAAAAGCTAGAACAGTTATTTACCCATTAAATCAGACCCTAGCTAGATGGAACATATTGGATCATGAGTCGCAGCTCGTACTGCAGCATGTGCTGTCTAGTTAAGATCATGTTCTGTGTCATGTGACATGGAACATAATGTGCCACCTGATCTCGCCCTCATTTTCAGTACACTGTGGCATAAATTTAGGCTGACAAGATTTAGATTTATTGCAGAAAATTGTTTTAATCAAAAGTAACAAAGTTTTCTGCAGAATGCATGATTATAATCTTATTTTATTGTTCAATTTTTAACCTATACTGATTTTACACAAAACAAACCCAATGATATTGTAAACATTATCTCTTCTTATCCTCTGCAAGTGCAAGATTTGAGTTTGTCCAGTTAAGCAAGAGCCAGCTCCGATTGAAGGTTGAAGAATCTTATCTGAGCTTCAGATGTCTTCTGGTAGGCCTCCGTGTACTCGGCAATCCCCATGTTTGTCATCTGCAACTCATCTAACGGCAGCTTTAATCGCTTACTAGCATAGTCATCTTGGAAAGAGGAGGCTCTTCTGTATGGGGGTATACATGGAGTTGAGAGTCATCATTAGTGTCTGCAGACGACTGGTCATCACTTATTGTCTCTTGGAGCTGTGAGGATTCAACATGATCAAGTTCTATCTGTCTGAAGATTCTAA
>JH155432.1:128016-139246 GCA_000226015.1 Mnemiopsis leidyi | reverse complement strand
GAGGAGGTGGTGGTGGAGGAGGATGAAGAAGAGGAGGAAAAGGAGGAGGCCGAGGAGAATAGGGAGGAGCAGGAGGAGGTAACGAAGAAAAAGTAGAAAGGATGAGGATACGAATTAAATGTGAATTTCGAGTAAAACTAATTTGATAGTTGGAGTAAATATTTAGATTTCTATAAGGTAAGTCTTGAAAGTTGGGAGGTTACGCAAACCTTTTAAGAAAACGAGGCCGAGAAAACATGTTTATGAAATTAGAGTTTGATAGAGATGCAATTTGAACCCGGTTAAAAAATAGGGATTGAATTAGAGTGTACGCCTGCCCAAGCTTTAGCATTGAGGAGAAGACGAGATGTAAATAATTCATTTTATGCTATCAAATTAGTTTAACTTGAAATTCATGTTTAATTCGTATTACTGTGTGTATGAGTATGAGAGTCCAACGACCATCAGAACGCTCATTTATATCTTATAGTATTACTAATACTATAAGATATCTCACAGTATGATCATGATTGAATTTTTAGCGAAAATTACAATTATAATAATTACAAAGAAAACAACAATTTTGTATTAAGTGTAAAACATTTCCATTACATAGCAAATTAAGAACAGCGCAATGCCAACATTTTGTCTCTTGAACAGAACAAGGATTCACTTTTTATCGTATCACATATTATCAAAATTGGTGCTTTCCCCATTTATTGACAGGTTCCTTCAAAGCTAGTGGACTTACGCCATTTTGACCACTTTTGAACGTATAACTATAAGTTAACATTAAAACGCCAGCGCAGTACACACAACTTAAAATTCTTTGCCCTTTGAAATGTGAGTGTTGGTGCTAGATGTTTGTAATCCTTGTAATCCTTTTAATCCTTGTATGTCGGCTTAAGGCACCACATTGTGACTACGATTAAAGGTAAAATATTCACAATATGACAAAACTTAAACAGAAAGATGTGAATACAAAAACGCTTTACAAAGGAGCACAGCATAAAACATTTTTAATCGAACATCTTGTACGACCTTTCACTACCGGTACCACAATGAGCATCACTGAGCGGAATCTTTAGGAAACAAAAATACAAAGTAAATGTGAGACAACCTTGATTTGAAAACCTTTCCTGCTGTGTACAAGTATTGAGAGTGAAAATGGAACGTTCACCTCATTTCTACTGGAGTATATCTATAAAAACACTTATCGAACTTAACTTTAAATTGTACATAAATCTCGGTATATCCTATACTCAGGTAAAAACCAGTAAATAGTTATAGAGAACGCTATTTCTGGGGAGGTATCGTAAATTTTCGGAGATTGTCATTTCTTAAAATTCATAAGCCATGCTTTAATTCTCGGTAGTGAAACGCTCTCACATCAAATGACCTCAAAAAACCAAGGCAGGAGCATTATATTTAGAGAAATGAGGTTTGTCATTTAAGACACCTCCGCGGAAAAACCGTTCTCTAAAGTAATAGTGTTACAAATCTCGAACCTTATCTTACGAATGCTTGATATTTGGAGTTATGATAATTATTGTAAAGAATTTGACGATTGGATGAGTTTAAAATGGCCAGAAAAGTTGGAAATCTGTACAAAAATCTTTAACCAATTGCTATAAGTTTAAATAACTATGTATTGTACTTGAATTTCTCCTATCCATTGGATGGCGTCATTAATAGTATCTCTGCATAGAAGTATTGGGTGTTGAGGTATCAAAATGGAAATTAAAAATTCTCTATCGTATAATTTAACAATCTAGCGTAAATCAGAAAAAATTGATCGTGATTTATTTACATTTTGCACATTAAGCTTAATTCCATGAATCAATGAACACCAAAATGGTCCCAATTCAAAGCCTAAGGTCAGGCTGGATAAAATGTCAACCTGCATTCTTCTTAAAAATATTTTTACACAAAATCTGTACATCAAATACCGCGATGAAAAGTCCAAATCCAACCAAGTGTTATAACTGCCTCACACACATTGCTCCAGCACTTGGTCTAAAAACTACGTTACACTTTTGATGATTCACCAAATCTTTTATCAAAAAGCTTCCCAAGTGGAGAACGACGCGAAACTACTCACACGACATAGCGTACATTAAAGTTAACACACTTGACCGATTTGGAATTCCTAGTCTTGTAATTATTTAGAGCGTGGTCCGAAAGTAAATCAGCACAAATTCTCCTACAGCCAATATAATTTAGCGACTATTTAAAAAGTTAAAAAGATATAATCCCTTAAAATACCCGACACTGAACAACAGATTACCGCTGGCGGGGACTAGACAGTGATTACCGACCAAACAATCTGAACCAACGTGTACGTTGTTATTGCACGTGCACAGCCAGCAAATACATTGTTATTGCACGTGCACGGCCAGTAAATACATTGTTATTGCACGTGCACAGCCAGCAAATACATTGTTATTGCATGTGCACGGCCAGTAAATACATGGTTATTGCACGTGCACGGCCAGTAAATACATGGTAATTGCATGTGCACAGCCAGCAAATACTTTGTTATTGCACGTGCACAGCCAGCAAATACATTGTTATTGCACGTGCACGGCCAGTAAATACATGGTTATTGCACCTGCACGGCCAGTAAATATATGGTTATTGCACCTGCACGGCCAGCAAATACATGGTTATTGCACGTGCACGGCCAGCAAATACATGGTTATTGCACGTGCACAGTCGAGCTCTAGAAGACCGTATATAGACCACGTGAAGATGTGGTGCACAGTCCATTAAATAAAAACCAGCTTACAAACACAGCGGCATGGGACTTAAAGTTCAAAACAAAATGTAGAAGTGCGCATATGCACCAAGTACACAAGAAATAGTGTTAGTGTAGTGTATATAATGTAGTTGGGGTCTACCCACTCGTGCTAAGTACTTTTAAGGAGATCGACGCAACAAGTACTCCAGAATGTTCCACCTCAATTCGAGAAAGACACTTGAAGATAAGAAACTTGTCGTAAAGTCAACTGTTCGGAACACAGCGCTCCTTCCAGCCACAAATGTAAGATCAGGATTCCGGGGCTAACATTTATCAAGACTTTCCAGAGTCGGAACGATAGGACGCAGAATGGCTAAACAGGAGCAAAATGAACATTACAAATGATATCGCGTAAAGTCACAGGGAGACGGGGAACAACAGTCCTTTGATAAAACCGCTCAGATCCAATAAAACTTCCAGAAGCAGCTCAACGTCAGTGCATCACGCGAGCTGGATGACGTCACGTGACGGCCCACGAGGTGACGTCACAGCCCTGGCTGGTGGCAGGACGGCTGCTCAACATGAGCTGATCGTTGTTGCAGGAATTGTTGAGGAGGTGATCGTTAGAGAACTCAAACACGCTCTCTCCGCCGGGCGTTACCAGTTTGGAGAAGTGGGCAGTGTCAGGCGTTAGCAGGTCCTGGGGGAGATAGTTTAGAATAGAACATGGGTGATTATGGTTAACACTAGAAAACGGGGGTCAATTGTTTAGACTAGAAAATGGGTCATTATAGCTTACACTTGAAAATGGGGGTTTTGAAAATGGGGGTTTGAAAGAGAAAACTAAGCGAATTAAGCGAATTTCTTGTTCAAATAATACACTAAACAAGTTGGGAATTTCTTGTTCAAATAATACACTTAACGAGTACAGCACTTCTAATATAGAAAAAAGAGGAAAAGCAAAAAACAGATTCTTAAAGAGAACGTTACCCAGACAGGACAGACGTAAATAAAAATCATGTTTTTTTGGACAAAACAGTAAACAAAACAGTAGAAAAACTAATAGACAAAACAGGGGTAAAAACAGGGACAAAACGTCAAAACAGTTGCACAGAATCTTAGCACTTAAACAATCCTAACCAGCAGGTATACACAGCAGGTATACACAGCAGGTATACTCAGCTGGTATACACAGCAGGTATACACAGCAGGTATACACAGCAGGTATACACAGCAGGTATACCCTTCAGCCCACCTACAGCTGGAACGAGAAAACGAGTACGACCTACTGTGGGCGGGGGGTACCTGAGGCATGTTGGCACCCAGCCAATCATCATTAGACATTTGTCTGTCGGCGTTGTGGTCGCCTACTGCTCTGTCCAAAACTTGTCGTTCTAACATTCTTCTTTCCGGGGTCTGGTTGGAGTTGTACCTCCCGCCGTACTGAGATTAGTTGTTATAAAATGTTTGGAAAGTTAGGTTACTAGATGTAGGGAATGTTACGGAGAACTGACGATTCAACACCTTTCAGTCACAAGTCTTACGGAAATTTCTCTTCAGTCATAATGGCTGCTCAATAAACTTTAGTACAAACAGTTTTTGTGAAGATGGTTTAAAATGAAGCAGGCTATCATGGTAAAAATTCTACAAACCTGAGAAATCTGGTTGTCATCCTTAGGAGGAGGCTGAGTACTGAAGGGGTCCCCGACCTTGTCCCCCTTCTTCAACATGGGGGTGGTGTTGGGGGAGCCAAGGATGATGCTGATAACGTCCGGGGTTGAGATGTTGTTCTTGTTGTCTAACTTGTGGTCGATAGAGAGGGAGTCGGGGGCTGCGACACACCGCACGTTAATAAACAGAGGCAAACAGGGAAAAGCAAGCTTGTTGTTGAAGTGAAGAAAAACAAAAAATGCAACATACTATACAGTAAACAACAAGATTCCCATGTTCACTAAATATTCGCAGTTAAATGATTTATGAAATTTTCCTAACTAGTTTATTATTACGATATGCGAATCTAAGACTGCGTTCCAATGTTGATTGAACAAACAGACCAGGTTGTCGATGTTGAGCTGGTCCAGCTTGGTACTGGTTGTTCAGTCTCTGTTGGTGGACTTGTTGTTGAACATAACGAGGTTGCTGGACTTGTCTAAGTTGTTGTAGTGAGGTATTCTGGAGATATGGTATGTCAGGAATTTGGAACAGTGCCAAATATTTATCAACCTGGATCCAATCCAGGATGGAACGGAACTAATTTAGAGTAGAGATATCTCATATCGAGCTTTCAATTTGTTTGGAAAAGTTCCAATATTTTAGGGAGAGATACGACAAGTATATGAGTCCTTCTGATTTGTACATTTACAACATCAGCTTTACTGTGTGAAATTAGACACCATGTACCTGTCAGAGGCACGAGGTTTTACAGCTGAATCTGTACCTGATAACTAGGTTCTCAGGGAAACTTTATTCATTGTGCTGCTAGCAAGACAAGTTTTTACTCCAAACTTTAAAATTTGGATACTTAAAACCCTTTTTCATGCAGAAAAGGCACATCAAAAGTAAACCTCTTGTTAAGAACAGTGCACGTTTTAACACAGTTAAATCCTGGCACCCTGCCAGCCAACTGTCACTCACCAAGTACTGCGGAGGAACAACAGCGTATTGTTCATTCCTGGAGGTGAACTGCTGTGATATAGGCTGGCTAGTCTGCTGCTGCTGCTGTATGATCATGTACTGCGGCTGTGTTGTCAGTTGTACCACCTGGTGGTTTGTTGGGGCTGTCGGAGGGTTGCTCGCTCGAAACTGGGTCTGCATGTTGAAATACATGTTCTGAAATGGGAGGCATGTTGAAATACAAACAAACAAACAAACAAACAAACAAACAAACAAACAAACAAACAAACAAACAAACAAACAAACAAACAAACAAACAAACAAACAAACAAACAAACAAACAAACAAACAAACAAACAAACTACACGTTAGTATTTATAGGCTGTACTTGAGGTATAGGTATCATCTCCTGGACCTGTGAGATAGGTATCATTTCCTGATAACTGTTCTGCTGAGGAGCAGAGTACTGAAACTGAGCTTGTTGTTGAGTGTTGAGTTGGTGTTGAGTTGTTATCAGCCCGTGTACTTGTTGTCCTGGAAACTGCTGGATGTATTGTTGTTGTAGTCCAGCTTGTTGTTGTTGTTGTTGTTGGGGGGCGGGACCTCCTTGTTGTTGGCTCATCATCTGCTGGGGCACCTGGGAAATAGGAGATTTTAAACTAGCGTAAACGAAGAACTATTGATAAGAACTGTGACCTGGGAAATAGGAGATTTTTAACTAGCGTAAACGTAGAACTATTGATAAGTACTGTGACCTGCTACTTTTAAAATTGTTATTAAATATGTGTGGTCGCTAGTTTTTAACAATGCTATTCTTTTACTGTGTACCTTACACAAAATTCGTTCAACTTAGTAAATCACTAACAACACATATGATAAATACAAGTACAATTACAATATTTCTAGTACATTTAGACATGTACATTATAATATACATTTTACAGTGTACATTTTACATATCATGTACATACAGCTCCTACAATCCCCCACGACCCTGCTGAAATCAACACGCTCCTCCGATATTCATGCAAAGCATCACATTCCCTCTGGTGTCGCACAATAACGGTGTACGAAAGGAATGTGAGCCGGCAGTGACACGTCCACACACTTACAAGATATTGAGTGTACGGTGTGTAGTAAATCATCGACATAACTCGTCCCTCTATCTTCTACAATCGCCGGTAAAATCGCTACAGTTTACAAAGGTTGAAAACTCGCTCAAAACTCAAAAGCTTCACGTCGATATGAAGGTTCGAGTACAAATTAAAAGGAAAGGAATTTATATATTGTCAACACTCCACACTGCTATAGGGGGAGGAGAGAGAGAGAGAGAGCCAGCAACAGAGAGAGAGTGGCCTATGTAACATAATACTTTAACAAAATTTCGACCTCGCGGAAGATATATGGGTTGAATTGCACCGGAAGATTAGCGGAGATAGCCCAAAATTACAAGATTTAAACAGCCGTGAAGGAGCAAGAATGTGAACTGTTCACACACTCAGGACCGGTAATTTATGAGGGGCTCCTGCAGGTATTTCATCACCATTACACGCAGGAGATGATTTACTGCTAGAAGTCCTGCTAGAAGTCAAGATTCGGGCTTCGTGGTGTGACGTAGTTTTATAGCCTGTCATAAGAGCACGTCTAGAAAATATGGAAAACTAAATTTACCAAAAATTCATAACAAATCCATTTTTGGTGTCAGTTAGAAAGATTAAACACCCGAAGGTTAGAAGAAAACGGTCCGATTTAGATACCGACGTAACCACGTCAAAAGTCGACGTATCTCCAGTAACATTCCTCGGACTGGAATTCGGGTACGCTCACTGAGCCGCAAACTCCTCCCAGTTTATAGATACGGCTTTTCAGCGACCTAGATCCGGGCATGCCAAGTAACGGTAACTATCGTGTACAACTTTGACAAGTGTAAAACATTGGCCAGAGTCTCTCTGGCTTTCACAGATACAGATGTATTGTGTTTTAACAGATCGTTGGTAACAATTACAGGCAGTTTTATCAGAACTGTACAGAAGTTATCCTGGATATTTTCATTTTGGAGAGGAAAAAATATTTTTACAGCAATTAATATAAGCAAATATAATTGACGGTTGCATGTTGGGCTCAAATGTGCAGAATCGAAGAAAATTGAATCTTCACGTTGCTTTGTCACGTAGTAATTACGCTGTAGGTAATTACGGGCCTTGCAAACGCAACAACTTTTCTTTAATTAGGATCGTTTTACGGATATACCTACCTGTAGTAGACATGATATAAACTAACGAACAGTAAAAGTAACTTTTCTTTAACTCGACTTGTTGAATTACCTGCAACACCACTAATAAACTTACTATATTGTTAACACTAACATAGTTAACACTAACATAGTTAACACTAACATAGTTAACACTGACATAGTTAACACTAACATAGTGAAAGGTTGATGCAGAGCGAGGGCTGCATCGTCTCACGTAAGGAGGAGGGTGAAAGTTAGGAGTTCCACGTAGATTTGGAGGAGGAAGGAAATGAGGGTTGGAGTGAGGGTCGGGACGGGGTGTGGAGTGTGGAATAGAGTGTGGATTTTGGTAGTGTCTACGAAACTGTCGAGATGGATTGTAATTCATCCAATTCGAGCTGTTGTACAGAAGGAAATTTAGGTTTTTTGCGGTGACAGTTCAAACAAAACATTATAAAAACAGTAAACATCGTGTTTAATTTTCAAATACTTCGAAGTTCGAAGATTTATCGAAAGAACTAAGAAAAACAAGGCACATCTGAAATACTTTAAGTCAAATCAAAGTTTAACAACAATATAATTTTCTTAAAACTCAGACTAACGGCAATTTAAAATATAAAATTCAATCATACACTGAAAATTGAGAAAAATAAAATAAAGCAAACACGAAGACTAGAAGCACGGCTATAGCCGGATATGGATCGATAATCTGTAATCATTGCTCTGTAATTAAAATTACTCCTTACACGCAATTATTACAAGATAATTGCATAACGAGCCTGTAATTAGGATCCCATGGAGCAGTGTAGCCGTGAGAAATAGGTGGCAGTTCTTAATGTAAATAAAAAATTGCTAATTTAATTTGTATAAACTTTATGCAAGTAAAGTAAGTATTGGTTTACGAAATTATGATTGCTTGAATATTTGTCTGAAAAATAATAATGATAAAATAGAACGTTTCAATTCAATGTGACTGTGTTGCAGTAGTTAATTAACTTAAGCGGACATTTTAAAAGAGAAATAAGACGAGGATCACTCATTTTGATAATTCAGAACAAAACTTTTAAAATTATTTTAAAGCACAATGTAACATTTATGAGCATGAGCTAGAAATGCCTGGAAGACAACATGTTTATTCAGAGCCGACGGAGAAAAAGGAGACATGTTAAAATTGTGTCTGAACATTGTTGAAAATGACTATATATAATAGACTATATAATAGACTATAAAATGACTATATAATAGACTATATAATAGACTATATACAATAGACTATATAATAGACTATATATAATAGACTATATAATGACTATATAATATCTGCGTGGCACGTGCTACTTGTTGATAATAAACATGTTGCACTTTCTGCACGTGGTACTGACAGGTGCGATTATTGACAAACTGTCTGTCGTTCAAATACACAGACAAAGTAGGCAGTAAGTTAGTGACGTGATGGTTTCAAAAAGACAAGGAAAATTTCAAAATTCGAAAGCACGAGGTAGTGTCGTCGTGAAATACAGCTAGTGTTATTTAAAATACATGAGGTAGTGTATTGTTCAAATACTGATTCTTATTTTGAATTCTTATTTCTAAGACTTTGAAACTTCGTAATGAAATGTATGCTAGGACTAGTACAGTCGATCAGGCGTATAGATTGAAAATAACTGAAGGAATATAAAAATATGAAATTTATAAAATCCACGGACTGAAAAAGCTTTAATTAGTCGCAAGAGATGAGATAAAAATAAGATCTTCTAAGAGCTTGTTTAGTACCAACACAAAACAAGTCCCCTTACGATCGTTAGTCTTTTGTTCGGGGTGACAACGTCGCTAATGAATATTTCAAAGCTCGGTGTAGGCCCACACGGACCGTCTCCAATTGCAAACATTCGCCAACTTGGACAGGGGTTTATTTGAGGATATCAGCAAACTATGAAAGTCAGGGATTTGATTAAAATTAGACACGGGTTTATTTGAGGATATCAGCAAACTATGAAAGTCAGGGATTTGATGAAGTCAGAGAAATAACTTGTTCACAAGGATAATTTGTTTACAAAAATTCACAAAACTAAATAATTTCCAAAGAACGAATTTTCGCGACTGACTGATTGGAGCGCTACACGCTACAGTCCACATAACACTGCTCTGTCTCTCTTTGTAGAAATATATTTGGGTCACGTGACAAGCTGTGCAGAGTAAGCTACACCGTCCTGCTTGCTATAAATAATGTGTCCTGGAGAGTAGTGTAGGACAGGACTATATTTAGTTTGAGCAGTGTTTTGTGCCAGAGCTCAAGAGCTTGAAAATATCATTTAACCTTTAAGGGACAAGGACGTGCTCCAGATCTTATAAAATATATTATTATTATTACGATTTACCCTATCTTATGTGGAATAGTATCTATTCTCAATGGACTTAGCCTTTGGATGGTGGTTTTGTAGACAACATGACATATATTAGGTGCGTGCTTACTGTTTTGTAAGTCTATTTTGAGGCCAAATTAAGTTTTTAGTAAGCGGACTGAATAACAAACATTCGCTAACAATAATAATGACTATAGTTAGGGTTAGGGTTAGTAAGAAACTAAGAATTAGCATTCAGTCCGTAAGTGATTCTGTCCTACAATCAAGTTTATGATCCTGAGACTGCACTACGCTAAAATTAGGAAATGAACTGTAAAAAAAATGAAAAAAATTAAACTGTAAAACCTATATTTGCATTCTCTGAAAACTGCAAGGATATCTAGCATAATCAAAAAACCTATCCAAACTACAATAAAGGATATTTAGGATAACGAAATAACGAAACCTATTCAAATCAAAACCAACATCTGCTATGAAGTTAAACTCGTGCCAGCCAGACAATTAAACTCATTAACAAGCACAGTTGTAAAACATAAGCAGGATACACAAACAAAACTTACAATTAAATATTTGCTACATCCTAATTAATTTCCTGTTTTATAACCACATAGGACTAATAGATAACAGCGTAAACAAAAAACGAATGACAATAGAAAAGAAGCGGCAGTAAGGCGACACTTTAAAAAAAGAAGCGGTAGTGGGGCGACACAAGCAAACAGCAGAACGACAACGCAAGCTTGAAGCGGTAATGATACGACGCAAGCTTGAAGCGGTAATGATACGAAATATCTAAAGAAAAAGAAGCGGCAGAAGGACGAAACTTAGTTCCACACACGTAGTGTAGAGCCGGAAATACGACTAGTCGTGTGTTAGGAGTGTGTATTGACAGTTGATATTGTACGGTACCGTACATTTTATACACGGTATACATTATATATACAGTATACATTATATATACACGGTATACATTATATACACAGTATACATTTTATACACGGTATACATTATATACACAGTATACATTTTATACACGGTATACATTATATACACAGTATACATTTTATATACACGGTATACATTATATACACGGTATACATTTTATACACGGTATACATTATATACACAGTATACATTATATACACAGTATACATTTTATACACGGTATACATTATATACACAGTATACATTATATACACGGTATACATTATATACACGGTATACATTATATACACGTATACATTATATACACGGTATACATATATACACAGTATACATTTATATACACGGTATACATTATATACA
>JH155432.1:117308-127399 GCA_000226015.1 Mnemiopsis leidyi | reverse complement strand
GGTATACATTATATACACAGTATACATTTTATATACACGGTATACATTATATACACGGTATACATTTTATACACGGTATACATTATATACACGGTATACATTTTATACACGGTATACATTATATACACGGTATACATTATATACACAGTATACATTATATACACAGTATACATTATATACACAGTATACATTATATACACGGTATACATTATATACACGGTATACATTATATACACGGTATACATTATATACACGGTATACATTATATACAAAGTATACATTTTATACACGGTATACATAGTGTATAGTGTATACTATTGTGCTGTGGGTTGTTATATCTTATATCCTGTATCCACCCAACACATAATCACCACTATATCTCCTCTTTTTTTGGATGTTGTTATAATATACAATTATAGAGTTTCAAAAACTTGTTTCTTCTGAAACTCTCGATATGTGTTCATTTTAAAAGATGACTTGCAAAGAATATATGATTTATAATAATTGCACATGACTTGCTCATTACATGTTATTTGGTAGGAATTAAAAACACTTTCAAAGACGAAATTGTATTTAAGAGCTATCACTGTACCCAACACAGCTCAAAATCTATTAAATAAACCTGAAAATTACACAGTACTCGACAGAGAAAATAAAATCATTTGTAAAAGAAGTGATGAGTACAGAATTGTGGAGACAGTTTGACGGTAGTTTACTGAAACCTAACCTTGAGTTGAACCATGTGTAATTACCACGTGTAATTACACATGTGTAGTTACCACGTACCATTATGTAGTGTGTTGTCAAGTGTGTTTATTTTTACCCCAATACTCTTTCATTTCCTATCTTTTGACAACAATTTGACTACAAATTGACTACAATTTGACTACATCCTGACAAGAGTTTGAAAACAAGTTGACTACAAATTGACTACAAGTTGACTACATCCTGACAAGAGTTTGAAAACAAGTTGACTACAAGTTGACAACAGTTACCATGGAAACCTACCTCCACGTGCTGCTGCTCGGAAAGAAGTTGAGAGTAGGATGTCTGGTTGTACTGGTTTGTAGCTTCCTGAAGTTACAACTTTAACTACAACATAAGGGAAACTAGTAAAGTTACAACTTTAACTACAACATAAGGGAAACTAGTAAAGTTACAACTTTAACTACAACATAAGGGAAACTAGTAAAGTTACAACTTTAACTACAACATAAGGGAAACTAGTAAAGTTACAACTTTAACTACAACATAAGGGAAACTAGTAAAGTTACAACTTTAACTACAACATAAGAGAAACTAGTAAAGTTACAACTTTAACTACAACATAAGGGAAACTTGTAAAGTTACAACTTTAACTACAACATAAGGGAAACTAGTAAAGTTACAACTTTAACTACAACATAAGGGAAACTTGTGGAGTTACAACTTTAACTACAACATAAGGGAAACTTGTGGAGTTAGAACTTTAACTACAACTACAATAATTGATTACAAAAAGATACAACTAAAACAAGAAGATTACAACTTTAACTACAACTACAATAAAAAGATTACAAAAAGATACAACTAAAACAAAAAGATTACAAAAAGATACAACTAAAACAAGAAGATTACAACTTTAACTAAAACTACAATAAAAAGATTACAAAAAGATTACAACTAAAACAAGAAGATTACAACTTTAACTACAACTATAATAAAAAGATTACAACTAAAACAAAAAGATTACAACTAAACAAAAGATTACAACTAAAAAAGCACACCTGATAAGAAGGGGGCTGCTCTGAACTGACGTGTCTAGCAGGTCGGGAGCTGTACAAGTCCTCAGAGTTCATGCTGCCATGACTACCGTGGTTACTGTAATCGTCCTGACTCTCCACCATCAGCGAGCCAAGGTTGTCGATTATAGAACAGTTCTAGGGAGGGTTTATAGGTAACAACAGCAGTTAAACTCATAACAGCTAGATTCTAACTAGATACTTGTGGGCGTTATTAACCGATATTTCCATGCTTATACTCCTTAAACTGAAATACTTCAAAAACTCCAATACAAGGTCCTTTATTTCTTTTTATTTCCTTTTTATTTACCCCTGCATTCCTCTACATACAAACTTCTACCTCGTTAAACTAACCTCGTCCATGACGTCGTTGCTGGAAGGGTTACTGTTGACCAGACCCCCAGGTGAGATGTGACTGTTTCTGAGACCACTGTTCGGCCCGTCCTCCATCGACAGGAAGGGTTGAGAGGACTTTCTCTGGGGTTGCTGGGACAACACACTTTCCGGGGATGCTAACATGTCACCCTCACTGTTGCTCCGAAGTAGGGGGTCTTTACTGCTGAAGTAGAGTTGTGTTAAAGGGGCAGTGTTAGTGGGGCTGTGTTAGTGGGGCAGTGTTAGTGAGGCAGTGTTAGTGGGGCAGTGTTAGTGGGGCTGTGTTAGTGGAGCAGTGTTAGTGGGCAGTGTTAGTGGGGCAGTGTTAGTGGGGCAGTGTTAGTGGGGCAGAGTTAGTGGGACAGTGTTAGTGGGGCAGTGTTAGTGGAGCAGTGTTAGTGGGGCAGGTTTAAAACCCTGCTCTCCAAATCTATTAAGTCTACCTGGAGAGAGAGACGCAGTGTCGAATTAGAAAACTCAACAACCCAGAGTTCTACAGAGCCGGCGGTGGACGAACCAGATGACAAAAACTGTTACAAACAGAACGTAGTATAAGGAAAATATAAAGAACAGTTTCGTATACTCCTGCATGACGGACAGCAGTAATTGCTTGTCGGAGATTGTTAAGACTTAAGACTGCCGGCGAGCTAATAATACTATACTTCAATGCTCAATTAATCAGTTTCAACGAGCAATGAAGCAAGTACTGGCTTGAAACTGCTCCTTCATTAAGAAATTCAATTCAAAGATCATCTAACAATCGCTTTAAGATTTCTTATAAATTTAGCAGAAATTTGACCCAAATTTACTTGAATGGTAAGAGGGTTATCTAGTACATACTAAGTAGAACTATAAAAATATAAATAGCAGTAAATCCTGGTACTGGCTATAATGTAACAAGTACTGGCTATAATGTAACAATCAGTTACTGAACCCCAAACTATTTAAAGAATACTTAAATCGCTACGACCCTTGCAAGGTCTAAAACAAAGCCTGGATTAAACAAACCCGCGGCTAGAAGCGCTGGGAGACATGTCCTTGTCTACGTAAGGTCTCAATCTCTCGACCAGCTGACTTTTGTTCCCATAGGTGTGTAAATTTCTCTTCTTCAGCTCTTCTTTCAGTGCCGACACCTGGTGTGAAGTGTGGAGGTATGCGGAATGTCAAATATCAAAAATTTCATTAAATCTATGTCTATCACTCGATCAGGAAGAGAATAACAAAAACATTGTTAAATTCACGGAGTGCTATGATTTAAGAAATGAGAATCCGATTTAGTAAGTAGATTCTCCAAATACTCACATATAAATCCTGACTGACAATTCAATTTAATTCAGTTCAATTATCTAGCTATATAACGATATATCTAACGATACTTCCCAGCTAGGTATATTTTAAAGCTATATGATTACCATCCTTCCCAGCTATATCTAGCTATATTTGGCTGTTTATTCATTACCTTCATATCATTGAGGTGGCTCTCTGATGGAGCAGTATTTCCTGACTTCTCCTTCAGCTCATTCAGGAGATCTAACGTTTTGGGCAAGATGTAATTCGGGTAGTTCTTCTGCATTACCTGACAAAGTGCCAAAGATGCTGTAAAGTTTATATCTTGATCATATCTTCTCAATCATTGAGATCCGTATAACGTTTTAAACAAACAGAAAATTAATAATTCCAGGAGAAAATAGGTGGACGAGTAATTCTTGTTCCAGATTTTGTTGTTCAAGAGAAAAGAAAGGATCCATCACGTGGCTAATCAATAATTTGAGATAAAATCTGAGATAATAGCTCAGATATTATCTCAGATACAATAATATCGGAGATGATATCTGAGATAATATCTAAGGATATTATCTGAGATACAGTAATATCGGAGATAAATTCTGGGATAACATCTTAGATAATATCTGAGATAATATCTGATATAATATCAGTGATACAATCTGGGACAATATCTAAGATATCATCAGGTGTAATCAAGATCACTGTAAATGCAAATAATTTGTAACCATGGTAACGGTATCAATGCTATCCTACAACCTGGAGGTGCAGGTCTCGTATTTTCGCACAAACCTGAAGCTTTTGGTTCATGTCATCGCAACAAATGTTGTGGTTTTAAAGTGAACGTCAATTTAAAACGAACGTAAATTCATTATTGAAACGTCACTAAATTCAAAATTGACAGAAAATTAATCAAGCCATCATTATTTCTGTAACGATTTCTTTGGAGAAGGATTTAAAACCAATTAGTTCAAAGCCTTTCGATTTTTAGTCAATACCAAATTGGAAAACAACGTATAATTTAACCTGCCCATGTTGATTGAAGGCGTTGAAAAACAGAGTAAAAAAAGAAGCAACTACGACAAAAAATCCTCCCACTGACCCTCCACCCAACAACACACTCCAATTTCAAACTAACCTGCAGTTGCAGTAGAAGTTGCTGCTGCTTCATGATAATCTCATGAGGAGTCTCGTTTTTCTGGGTCTTCTCGGCCGCGCTCTTGTCTTTGTCACGTGACCCAGGGGGCTTGTACTCGTGGTACTTAAACTTCCACACCTTCGCTTTCTGGTTCTTTCTCTGAGAAGTGAGAAGTTCCTTGCAACCTTTCACTTTTTAGCAACGAGTTTAGAAAATACTGTATTGTCTATAACCTAGATATAAATATTCAACAACTAAAATGTGTTGGAAATAGCAACCGAAACGGCGCAAAAAAATTGAGGAGATCTAACGTCAAGAATTGAACCTACAGTAATCTTCAAAGTATGTTTCCTCGGTTTTTGGAGTTTGTGAGCGAAGAAATTGTAGGTGTTTTGAAGAATGTCGGTGGTAGGCGAGGTGGAATGTAAGTGAGGAATGTTAAGAATGTTGAAAATGTTTTTGTTGGATGTGATACTGGCTAGGTATGACAACATGGTAATGTCTGTAGGCTGGAAAGAAAGGTTGCTAACTTGATAAAGTTGCACTTTTTAGTGTTAGTCTTTGTTTCATCACGAGTGACGGTTAAGTATATCTATCTAAATTAACCGTTGAAAAGTGTGAGAATGACTGTGATTGTGACTTCTGATGTCATGACAAGAGTGATAATAGTTACAAAACATCTCCGAAAACATTCCTTAAGTACTGACCCGGACTTTTGGGGAGTTTTTAGCTCCTGAAGAGTGTTTAGTTCGAGTAGTTGTAGGAGCCGAGGTTACAGATTCGTTACTGGGGGGCCCAAGATCGTTCAGTCTTACCTCGTCTTGGTAGGACCCTATATCATCCGATACTTGACTGAAGAGGGAGGAGATTTTAATTTGTAAATAAAGTGTGGAAATTTCAGATAAAACTGCGAGTTATATCGGAATATCAGGTGTATGGTATGATTATAGGCAATAGGCGCCATCAAATAAAAACCAATAGTTTATGAGCTTTGGCTCTCAAATTCCCACTTTCTACAATTTCCAAACCTTTCAGGAGATAGAGCATTTTCGGGGGAAGCCTGGATCGAATCGTAGAAATTCTCCGGCGAGTGATGTTCCCGGTACTTATTGAAACTTGGATGTCGACTATTTGCTGTGAAGGCGACCTGTCCACTCTTGATGACGTTGTTGAGCGGCTCAGACAGCTGCATTATGTTGTTTTGGACTAGCTCCAGGGGGCCTGACACCATGGTTATTTTAGTAGATGAAACCAGACAAACACTGGGATCAATGTAAACAGCAGAGCGTGCTAAATCGAGTGATTAAACTATCTTAGGAGCAGCTTTGAAATATTTTTGGTCTTAATGAGCAATTTCCTGGCAGATTGGTTCGATAAATCTCCATGTAAACGAAATGCGTACATCTCCACGGTGCAAACTGTCGTATATAATTACATGCATATTTACAACATGACCTCACTTCTCATCAAATTTAATGGCACGTTTAAATGAAATGAAGATGCCAAATCTCCTACACATAACCAAACATCCAATTTAAACTATATTAACTAGATAATTTACTCCAACTAAAGTAACTATACCTGGCCTGGTCTCAAGATGCTGCTTGATCCCATCCTCCAGCTGCGCCTTAGCAAGTTCGTTTTGTCGGGATATCAAACTTGGGTCGACATCTGAAATATCCAATCTCAAAACACGACACAGAACAAAACTCGATAACCGACACTGGTACATTGTCATACACTAGCTAGGAACTCGAATTAAGAAGATCCAACAAACTCTTACACTTAGATCCAGAACTGTTCCCAGTCCTGAGAATGTTGTTGTGGACCAAGCTCTCGGCGTCAGGCCGCTTGTTTATCTTCTTGTTCAGGAAATCTGTAGTCTGAAACACAGCGCCAGATCACAACGGTGATGAAATTAGGCAGGATGTGGGATATCTATTGACTGCTATAACGGACGTTAAGTAATAGAATATAGTAGCGGGAGAGAAAGGTAGTCACACACCTGTGCGCGCTGCAGTTTCGCTCTACTGTCATGAAATCCTGGACTTAATCCTGAAAGTTACATCAGTCAAGTCACTGTCTCTATGTTAACGTAATAAATGTTATCTTATTCAATCACTGGAGCATCATGCATATAATAATTATTGGTGTTAAAGCTTAATTTATCTTATCTTTATTTAACTTTAGTAAAAACACGGAAGCAATCACATCCAAATCGTCATTATTGTCCAAATTGTTTCGCGCGTGCGCACATTTTCCGAAATACGACTCAAATGTCCCAATTCTGGTAAATTTGTCTTCAAGCGCAGATGTGAGTAACTGTACAAAAACGTATTACAGGTGGTTAACTGATCTAATAAAATAAAGCACGCTTTACGGTCGAAATATCCAGACGTTACTCAACCATCATTTACATCAATTTGTCAAAATCCTGAACTTAACACAACAAAATTTCGCAGAGGGGAACGAGGGACGGTACATTTAAAATAAGAACTCTGGAATTAAAACGCAGCTAGGAGTGAATTTCGTGGGTTGTACACTGCAAGGCAATTCTCGATGATAAGTCCAATTACTGGTATTACTGTGTAACGCAGAGAATTGTTGTAATATCACACATTGAGTCCCGACAACAGGTTTACTTTGTCGAGCTTTTTGTAGCAGCGGGTATTAAATATCTATAGCAAAGTTTAGTAGAATATAGTGTAATATAATAGCATATTTTAGAATATGGTAGAATATAATAGAATATAGTAGCATATAGTAGAATATGGTAGAATATAATAGAATTTAGTAGAATTTAGTAGAATATAGTAGAATATAGAAGAATATAGCAAAATATAGTAGAATATAGTAGAATATAGTAGAATATAGTAGAATGTAGGAGAATATAGCAAAATATGGTAGAATGTAGCAAAATATAGTAGAATATGGTAGAATATGGTAGAATATAGTAGAATATGGTAGAATATAGTAGAATAAAGTAGAATATAGTAGAATATAGTAGAATATAGTAGAATATAGTAGAATATAGTAGAATATAGTAGAATATAGTAGAATATAGTAGAATATAGCCAAATATATAGTAGAATATAGTAGAATATAGCAAAATGTAGTAGAATTTCGTAGAATATAATAGAATATGGTAGAATATAGCAAAATATAGTAGAATATAAAAGAATATGGTAGAATATAGTACAATATAGCAGAACATGGATTGTTTAGAAGTAGCGAGATATGTTTGTCTGTAATAAGAAGAACTGTGTAAATATAGTTAGTAAGTTATAAGAGTGTTTCTCTGTAATATTAACAAGTATTATGTGTACACAGTGTAATATTTCTGACCAGAAACACTAAGTTAATTAACTCCACCGTTAGCTAATAAACAGTAACTAATCAAATTTCCTGTAACAACAACACAGCTCCACTAATTAACCGTACAAACAAACAACACTAACATAAACACGACAATGATAAACGCAATAAAACAGATAGAGAGAGCGGTTAAGTTAAATAATCTCCTTACACCGTCTGAAACTTTGTGTAATCCAGCTTCATTCTGCACTTTAAAATCTTATCTCCTGCAATTAGACACCACAGTTGCTGAAAGCGAATCACTGTAGTTCGTGGTTATTTCGACACTGCCCTAAGTAACACCTGTCACTCAATATGTACTGTACTATGTATACAGTTACCGTGTATATACACAGTTACCGTGTATATACACAGTTACTGTGTGTATATACACAGATATTATACAGCGTGATAAGGTGTACATTTCAGTGTTCCGACAAATTAACGCCATATTTAACCATGTTATCTTAATCCCCTGGGACAACTCATTATCTGTCATTGCAGGAAACCCATACACCATTATCACCACGCGACGATCACACCATGACAACTCTATAATCACCATGAAAACTATATAATCACCATGACAACTGTATTATCACCATGACAACTGTATTATCACCATGACAACTCTATTATCACCATGACAACTCTATAATCACCATGACAACTATATAATCACCATGACAACTGTATTATCACCATGACAACTGTATTATCACCATGACAACTGTATTATCACCGTGACAACTGTATTATCACCATGACAACTGTATTATCACCACTACAACTGTATTATCACCACGACAACTGTATTATCACCATGACAATTCTATAAACACTTTGACAACTCTACAAATACCAGACTAACTCTACAATCACCATGGTAACTGAGATCACTAAGGTTACCCGAATATTACTGCTAAACCCCTCAATCACCGACACACAATTCTGTCACACAACAGTTAAAACCATGACCGCGCCTATACAAACCTGGACTACTTAAATACACTGTCTCACCATGACAGAAAGGTTTCTCTACAGCAACAACTCCAGCTTGCTCCTTGACAAGTGTAAGAAGATCCTGCTGGTGACATGGTATAGGTTATCCGGCAGGGTTTTAAAGTTAAGAACGGATACAGAGTTGAGTAGCGTCACGTGACGTAACGTCACGTGATATATTAACACGTGGTCTAACACTTGTACAGTCTAATTATCGTGTACACACACACCCACATTTGTTTTGTCCTGTGTGTGCGGCGACAAAAACGTATTTTTTGCAGTTCTAGCCCAGATCTGACAGGGGAATTTGAAGAATTTGGTAGAATTGTCGTGGCTGAGCGGTGGTGTTATGTTCATGCTAAAGTATTATGTGTGTAGTACAGTAGTACATGATTATTGCAGCTTTGTTCGTATATGAGCGCTAAGTATATTGTTCAGACAACTTTATTCAGTCATCTTGTATACAGTCACGTGTTTACATATTGACTGTTATGAGGATCAGATCATCATTCGTGTACTCTTCATCTGTAAAGTTGATCACTGTACTAACTGATATACAGGGTGTCTGATAATTAAGTTCTTCTATAAGTTTTATGAAGGAGCAAGTTGCTTTTTTCATGTCTGGCGACAAAGTTTTTAAGATTACAATTTACAGTTTTTTTCACGCTTAAATATTACACAATACAATTGTACACGATTAATGTAATGTATTGCCCAGTACAATTATAAAGGTAAGATTACAATACATTACAGTTAACCTATCTAAGCTGTGTATTTAGGTAATATGATACATCACAGTTACCATTACTCTATATCTCGATACACTTCACTCTTTTCACTTGCCCAGCAAGAAATCTCCAACTTAGCTCTAAAATTGAGTCATCTTAGCGGTGAAATTTAATACAAGGAGCGAATTTTGTAAAGTAGTAAGTCGCAGACTTACATGACAGATTTTCAATTTAGGAGAGCGGGGCAGTGTCACATCGTGACATCAGGACATGGGATCTAATTCGAGTAGTTGGCAGGGAATTATATGACATTTAACTTCGCATTGTACAAGTACATCGTGTGTGTGTGTGTGTGTGTGTGTGTGTGTGTGTGTGTGTAGTGTAGTAGTAGTAGTAGTAGTAGTAGTAGTAGTAGTAGTAGTAGTAGTA
>JH155432.1:99101-110243 GCA_000226015.1 Mnemiopsis leidyi | reverse complement strand
GATATCCTGCCCTGTTGTGTAGAGTTTAGTGTTCAGACACGTGCGTATGTGGGGGATATCCTGCCCTGTTGTGTAGAGTTTAGTGATCAGACACGTGCGTATGTGGGGGATATCCTGCCCTGTTGTGTAGAGTTTAGTGATCAGACACGTGCGTATGTGGTTTATAAGGTTAAGTGTTTATGTGGTGTCTATATGCTGTTCTACAGAAAATGCTTATAATGGTTACTACAAAAAAGTAAGTAAGTCAAATACCTAAATTTATTTGCTACTCAGTCATTATTCCCAGTTAATTTCGTATGCAAGCTAATAATAATGATGCAATGTTTTTGAAATTAGTTACGTTGACATATTCTGTAACACCAGTTGTACAACCGAGGTGAACAATTTGCTCTGACGCAAATAGCGGAAAGTGCAATAACTTAAACTTTTAACTAGTAAAACAAAGTACCATTCTGTCATTAAAGTAAAGCAAAGTGCAACATGCATTTAGGAAACATGGCAGGCTAACCTCACAAAATTGTTGTGGTTAGTCACAGTTATCCCAACAATAGTAATAATCCCAAATACTTAAACAAAACTTAAGCCAAATTCCAATAAATATATCCCCAATCCACGCATATGTCTTATTTGCTAAACAAGGCAGCGCAATGAATAAAGATAACACTCTGCACCACCCCTCAAGACACTAGTTCTGTATAAGTCACACACAAGAAGTCACACAATTTTGACAGGACACAAAGCTGACTTATCCAAAACACACAAAATCTTTTCATCACCAGGCGTAAACATCGCCCTAACTTCATCCCAATCCTGCACATAAATGAAGTATAATTGCTGTCCCGTCTTTCAGTTTAATCAGTGAGTGTTACAGTGTAGACTTTTCAACGAGTAAACCTGGGTCATTAAGCCTTAATAGACTTGCCCAAGCAGGTTGGAGTTTGGACCAGACTTCTCTCGGATAACTAATCCAGTCCCGACATTTATCGGAACACAGCCATAAGTTAACCTCAAATAAGCAGGGAACCAACCACCTTGTAGCTAATTAAAGTCCACAAAATCTCGGTCGTGACTGATTTGACATTGCCCGACATTTGAAGTGAGATATCGAGATATGCACCTGAGTTATAATGCTGGGCGATGTCCAGGCGAGGAGGGTGGGTGACCCAGGCTGTCAGGCTGATTATACTGTGTTTGGTGTGAGAGTTACACTGCGCCCTAGACACTCGTAAAGGGTTCAATCAGCCAGTCCGAAATTTGGGAACCGTCATGATGTTTACACGCTCAAGTTATTCAGAGGTTTCCTTGCCGATTTCGTCAGAAATTCTAGTTGAGGTGTAAGAGGCGCACTAAATAAGTCAATATTATAACGCACAGAATTACGTTAATGCTATGTGACGACGAGGGTATCGCCACATGTTAGACTAATATGGAAATGTAGTAATGTCTGAGCTTCCCTCTTTAAACGTGAGCTTAAAGCGGGACTGTAACTGTTTTCTGGTCAAATCTCTGATAGACTACAAATTACATATATTCTTCGATATTATTTTTAAGTCAAACTTTAATTTGTTGACGATAAGAGGTAAACAATTTGACCAGAAATCTGTTACAATACGACTCAATAGCTACATGTGCTGATCGTAGCTAGGGACTAAAAGATAACAAACCCAGTTTTATGATTTACAGGCTGGCAATGCAGAAAGAAAGAAGCATGCTTGTTAAGGAGAGAAGAAAAACGAGAAATTAAATTGATATTGTACCTACATGGGAGCTATCTTCAACCAGCTGACAAGAAGACGAGATTAACTTTTAAACATAAACATTGAAACATTCAATTACAATTTAGTGCTTCGTGTTGAAATTTTATAGCTTAAACTGAGTTTATGATTTTAGAACTTAGATAGTAATGTGAGAGGTTTTATTATAGATGTCGGTTTGCTCTCTATAATGGTATCATGAATAGAGGGCCACGTTGAATCATTACAATGTGAATAACATATTCATCAAAGACAAAATAATAGCTGCCATTGCATTGCGGAATTATGCCTGTTTGGTGTCACATTGTTAAGGCTATAAACGCCATGCTTTTATTAGCCTGCACCATTTCACTTCAACCAGTCATTGTTCCTGACATGGACCACTAACACAGAAGAGCAACACTTCAATATTCAATAGCCAGCTTGCCATAACGAAACATAACCAAGCCAGTACTGCACCGGAGTTTCAAATTGTGGAAGCAGGTTGGTCTCACCTTTGTGCTCATGTGTTTTAAAAGTTTTTATCACTAAATAAGTTGTTTGCTAAGTGGGCCTTTCCTGTCTTAATAATTAAGGTTAATATAGCAAATAACACTTATATCTATACATGTTTCACTGATATGATTATCTGAAGGCGCTAAATCAGCAGAGTAAAACGTGTGTAAATTATGCAACTAAGAAAAGTGGGTACCTCGACTACCAGAGGCTGAACTATAGCATGCAGGCCAACAAGAAGTGAGTTAGCAGAAAATCACTTGATGAAAATTGCATCAAATTACATCTGTCCTTAAGGAATTGTTCATTTTAGCAAGGCTTTTACATCTAAATGCTGACTATTCTGCAACAAATTTTGGAGTGTAAACAATGGACAAAGAGAGCTTACCTTTTGAACTTCAGGAGACATGGGTCTTTCAATTATTCGGTCATGGTTAAAACAATCTATTTGAATGTCATCTGAAGCAACCATTCTAGGAGGTCCTGAAGCATCCATGTCCATGATGTTGATTGGAGCTGATGTATCCATCATGTAGTGGTTATCTTGTTGATTAATGTACGACTGCCTAGGATTACTCCACTGATCCATCTTTATGCTTCTATCCCAGGCTAAACAGTCATACCTAAACTGAACAGTGTTGTATTATTTATCATACTATCTATCACCTGATTATTTATCATACTGTCTGTCAACTGATCCTGTAATTAGTGCATAATATGGTCAACAGTATGTTATTCTTCATCATACTAAATATAAACTGATCTTGTGATCAGTGCATAATATGAATAAATTCTAGTTTTATTACAGGCTACAGTCGCACATATTATTTGATTATTATAATTGTGTTACAAAATTTTTATAAACTGAAGAAAATAATAGGAAACTATTTAATCGCCAATGGAAGAAAGAGATCTTAACTCAAGGTTAATTATTCCATAATTCAGGCCCACAATAAGAAAATGCTGCATCACTCCGAGCAAAGTTGCATTTAGGGGGCTTTTTAAGTGAGGGCTCAGATCATTAGGACGACTGATTGTGTCTGTGGTTGCGTTTTAAATTTTGTGTTCTAAAAACATACCTGTGTAAAGTGTAAACTTCTGAATAAATTTAATCTATTGAAGTTAAATATTCCAAACACTGAATCACAGTTTTATTCAGTATGAAGTTTTTTCAATCAAGTGATTTTCGTCTCATTTAAATAATTTTGATGTATCTTACGTCAAGATATCTTGAAATACAAATTTAAAATTTCAGAAAAAATTAAATTAAATTTCAAAATTCAATACAAAATCCTGGTAGAAATTTTACGATTTTGACTGGGATTGGGAATGACATGTGCCCGTCCTATTAGAAATCAACTTCTAGGGGAGGAATTTTACAGTCGAGAACATACAAAGCCTCTGTTTAAGGAACAAAAAATCTTATCATTCATGAACCTATATACATGTCACACTTATGTGGAGCTAGTAAAGATCCTGAAATTTAGAGACCCGTCAGTGATTTGTGAGCAATTTACAGTATCAGAAAGGAAATCAACACGTTTCCAGCAAAACACTTTGTTTCAAGATGTACCCGTATTTGGAACATCATCACTCCAAAATTGAAGCCAGTTGATAACTGTTTCGAATAAACTAACTTCGACTCAGAACCTACTTCTTGGCCTCCAGGGCAATGGTGACAAAGTGTCCTGGAATTCTGGCAACTTTGATATAGAAAAATTGCCATCCTTGTAAAACGCATTCATAATCACACAAACTCAACCAGCCCATAAACCTTGCCACTCAAATCTAGTAATTTGATTATACACAGTTATCACCCCCTAATTTAAACCTGGGAAACTCATAAACCTCCTTTTTTCACATGTCATTTTTTTGCTCTACTGACTTCTGTTTATTGGGTAAAACTAACCTGCCTAAGTTGATAGTGAGAAAGTGAGAAAGATCGAACTTCCATTTGTTGATACTGAGGAATTAGAGAAGGGCTGTGAAAGTTTGTTATATGTCATAGTTCAATAGTAGGTATTAAATTTAATTTTGTGATATTGTGTACTGTTTTTTAAGGTACATGACTCTTTGAAGAGTTTTTTAGATTCTAAAGTATTTAGAGAGTTTTTATTAGATTTATAATTCAATAAAGATTATTACTTATGCCAATATTTACCATGGAAACTTCTAGAATATATTTATACATGTACAGAGCCAAAGGTTATCCAATTAGAGAATGGTCAAAATAAAGGAACTGATGTGCTGTAGGTCATCACTAAAGCTTGAAAAATTTGCCTTGCATAGAATCAATAAGCCCAGTATCCAATCTATAGACATAAACTCCCTGCATTTCCCTTCTTTTTCCACCTGTGTCATGACAGAAAAATTGTCACCAGGTTGCCGTTGCGGTGTGCACAAAAGCGCATAGCAAGTGCACCCCTGTTCCCCGTCAACCTACACATAGTAGACTAGCTAAGTGATGATCATACATGGTATTTCCCCTCCACTATTTTCAGTTTGTAATCTCAAATGGTTTTGTCTAGTAAAATCGGTACAAAACAAATTCAAATTTTCTTCAATTCAAATTTTGTTTTCTTCACTAGGATTCCAGTTGATCCCTGTTAGTAATTTAGAAGAATTCGGTTCTTTTGTCTGCTGCTGAACCTGAAACAGCAAGAAATCATCTTATTTCTGGCTAGATTTCACTGGACAGGAGACAGGTGTTTTAATGTGGCAAATTGTTCAGAGCAGGATTTGGTCACAAATATTTGTTAGATGAATGTCCAATACACATAACCAACATTTTAACAGAAAGATTGTGTTTAAATTCTTTCAGACCACAATCGGAAATGAGTAAAAAACATCGCAATTAAACAAATTGCAGCTAGTTCCTTCACACAAAGACGCTAATCAAGCTTTACCAACCAATACAGACGATTGAAACTGAGCACACATCCCAAGCAAATATTTAGACTTTAAAAATTGGTACCAATCACCTTGAACTCGAAGTTTTTTGTTGCTTTATTCATATACATATCATCTACAGAGCAAAGCTTGCCATATGCGAGCCCTTTTGAGGTTACTAAGATCTTGCATTTACTAGGATCCTTCAAAAAGTAGTTTTTATCCTCTACAACACTAATTTAATAAATTTGATCTTTATTCTCTTCCCTAGTCGACGACTGGAAATCCTCAATTTGACAATGCTGGCTGAGCGGCGAAAATGTGGGGACCTTATCGAAGCTTTTAAAGCAACTAGTGGTTTGACTACAGGCAAGGTTTATTCAAAATGAGCAGATCTGGTCTCAATATTGTGTCATCCAATAGATGTTGTTAGAGTGCTACTAAAGTAAGGAATGTTCAAAGTTCTTTTTTCTGGAGCGAGTTATTGCTAACTCACAGCCAGCAGCTGCCCCAGTTATCAGCCCAGAAGCTCTGAAAACCGTTGTGAAGACCGTAGTTGCAGAAGAGGACCGTAGCCGCAATATTCTTTTCTTTGATTTGCCGGATGAGGAGGGCAAGAGCTACAGGCCAGAGGAAGTTGGCTTTAGAGGAAGTTGGCCAGAAACCAAAAGTTGAAGTACAGCGACTCGGTAAGAAGAAGACTTCTACCTCTACTCTCCCAGTTAAATTCCTCCTGTTGAGCTCCTTGATCGTACATTAAATCTGTCTAAAATTTTTCAGATCTAAGCTAACGCTCGCAAACTGTGACTATCAGCAAGGTTTAAGACTGTGTTTTTGAGTCCTGATAGAACATTCGAGCAGCGGGAAGCCCGAAAGGGGCTAATTGCCAACATGAAAGCCAAAGCTATAGTATTTGTATTTGTTACACCTGTACCCAGGCTTTTACAGTTATACTGAAGGGGCTCCTGGAAGGGGCTCCCTACTATTATACAAATAATTTGAGGTATGTGACATGTGACAAACAAGTGAACGGTTGACAGAGTACGAAAGTTACACAAGACTTTTGGTTGACACTTCTGCTATCTGAAGTCCTCTTCTCCTTCAAACTCTTGCTTTTAACGGGAGTCCGACCCATAAGTCGGAAAGTCCCTGGTCGGTATATTCTATCTATTTTGGTGCTGTTGGATTTCTTGAGAACTGGTGACACACTTCTACAAATTATGGCTAGTGGTGTTTCTAACCCAATTCCTCTAACAACTGTTTCCAAATCCCAGATTAACAAGATCCTGCGCAAACTTCAATTGGTAGCTCCAACTGCTTATGATGTGGATGGTAGGATCGATTTATTATGGTCAAGTGTAGTGTTCAACAACGGACTCGGTGAATATGATAAGGATGATATATTAGTTAAATTCAACAAAGGTGAATTTATTGACTTTGTCACCGCAGATGGCAATTTTGATGGTCTTTTCCCAAGATCCTCTAAATCTGGTAAAGTATTGTACCCATTGCATGTCAGGTCTGTGCTGCCGAAGTCACAGATAGAAATGACACCTCTGGTCTTGGTATACAGTGTGACGGCTGCGGTATGTTCTTCCACAACAGCTGCACCAGCAAGCCTCTTACCAAAGTCCAATTTGACGCAATTACTGAATCCCCTAGTTATGTCAAAGTTCTATGCCCCCCATGTAACAGAGTCTATGGTAGTGCTGATTTGAAGCTGAAAGTGATAGACAAAAAGGTCACAACTACTGCCAACAAAGTATGCTTCCTGGCTGAGCAAATTGACGACATGGTTAGGAAACCCTCATACAGTGCTGCTGCCAGCTGTAGAAACTCAGTCCCAGGTAAGACTCATGACCAGAAGCTCACACGAAATCTTGTTAAAAGTCTTACAGACATGACTAAAGAAACAAGGGAAAACCAAAATGCTGAAAAGCTAAAACGGACACGCATAGTCTTACGCCCTCAGAATACTCAAATACGCACCAGTAGGGATATTCGTAAGGAATTTAATACCACTTACAAGGGTATGATTATAAAGCACTGTCGCCTCACAGCCTCTGGTTCCATAACATTTGAATTTGAAAATGAAGAAACTGCTATTAAGGTACATGAGGACTGGTCAACTAATTACTATGGTGGAAACTTGGGAATGAGAAAACCAGGTCAATCAAACACCACTGGTATTATCAAACATGTCTATGATGACCTCACAGAAGACGGCATGAGAAATGAAATCATGGAAAACTACAAAGATGATATTGATAATTGCGAGTTCCTTAAACGAAAAGCTGATAATTCTTTCATGGGTTTGATTAAGGTCTCCTTCAAATCAAGGGAGAAGCTCCAGAAAGCTATAGATGATAAGATTATATTGGGTGATCAAAGGTATATTGTTGAAGAATACAGGCGGAGATCCAGGGTTATCAAGTGCAACAAGTGTCAAGGTTGGGGCCATGTTCATCGCTACTGTAACAGGTCAGCTAAGTGTGGAAAGTGTGCAGGTAACCATGAAACCACCTCCTGCGCCATAACAACTGGCTTCAAATGTGCCCACTGTGGCAAGGACCATCAAGCTGGCTCTAATGACTGTGCAATCTACAAAGAAAAATTGGCTAAGTTCTCTGTTTCTAATCTTTATGATTAATACAAACTATCATACTAGCATGGATCTTAATTCCAGTGGAAAGCTTTGTACTATCAACATCTGTGGCCTATCCCAGAGAAGCCACTTGACGTTGAATAAATATGCATATGACAAGAATCTAGTCTTACTCTCTGTACAGGAAACTGGATGTTGTTCTCAGTACAATAAACTGAATAACATGAAGACATACCTAGATACAAATGGTCAGCTCAATAAAGGTTGTGCAATTATGGTACATAAAGAAGCTATGTTTACTCAGTTCTCTGAAATATCCTTGATGTCAAAGAATATTGATACTGTCTGGGGTATGCTAAGTTGGGGTGGGAAACGCTACATCATTGGCAATGTTTATCTTAAATTGGACTACATTTCAGGGGTCAAAGAATTTATATCTATGTTGGAAAAAGCCTATGAACTTAGTATTAAGCACAGGTGTGCTGGAGTCATAACAATGGGGGACTTTAATGCCCGTCATATCATATGGAATGACTCTGTTGTCAACAAATATGGCAAATGTATCGAAGAATCCTTGGACTGGTCCAAATTTGGTGTCCATGCTCCTTTGTCCAACACGTTCTTGGCCAGTAATGGAAGCAGTCTGATAGACTTTTTCATAGTATCTAACAATCTGGACTTCAATATGGGTACACCCTACACGGATTATGAGGCACATCTTTACAGTGGTGCACCTATCCGGGGTCATGTTCCTGTTTCGATTCTCCTCAAACCACAAAGGTCACATAGACTTAATAACAAGGTAGAAAAAAAGCTTGACCTGAGGTCTATGAACTGGGAGGATTGGACAAGAGACATAGAGCTAGCACTCTCTACTGGTGGTTACGAAACCTTGGCTTATGATGACAAAATTGAGGAACTTTGGGATCACATAATCAGAGCCATAAAGTCTTCAACAGCAGAAAACTGCTCCACTAAAAATGTTACAAAACATAGCAAGCCCTATTGGAACTCAGAACTCTCTGCAAAATCAAATATATTGAGACATGCTACAAAGAATTACATCACAAGAAACACAGATGATGCTCTCAATAGGCTTAAGGATGCTAAAGAGGATTTCGAGGAAACAAGAAAAAATGCATGTCAACAGTTTATTCTGAATGAGACTCGCAATCTTAACACTGCCCAGTCTAAGACGTTTTGGAAGAACTTCAACAGGCTTTTTAAACCTCCATCAGATGAGCAAGTGGAAGCCCTAGTCACAAGTAGTGGTGAAGTGTTGACGGAAAATGACCAAATCGAACAAGAGTTGTTTGACACATTCTTTGACACAAACAGCACTGCGAAAATATGCTCAATAATCTTGTGTACCGCTGGGTATGTATAAGCAGATACGCCAACAGAAACTGGGGACTCAATCAAAGAGTACTGGTCTGTCTTGTGAGAACAGTCATCTTTTCATCACTATTCTACAGTTCCCTTGTATGGCAAACAAATGCTAATCTAGTGCAACTTAATAAGCTTTGGTACAAGGTTGCTAAATCAACAATTGGAGCAGTGTTTAATGTGCAGCACACAATTGCCGAGGTCATACTTGGTGTTCCTCCACTCTCTAGTGGAGCCTGACAGGAAGTTTTATATAAAGGAGGGACAGATATTCAGTTCTAATCGCAACGGCTGAGTGTTCTTATTTAAACAAGTGTGAAAGTGTTTATTTTGTGTGTGTGTGTGTGAAGTAATTAGATAGTGCTAAGCACCTGTGCCCACGAGGCTTATTACTTTCTATAAAGACTAGATAGTCTTCGGACTGTTTTCAAGTTATTTCTCAGCAAGAGTTGAATGTATTAAATCGCACTAATCTAAGCAGCGAATATACTTATTTATAAGGATTTTTCATTTATAATGTAATGAGGGTCGTTAGAAACACACCGGCACCGTCCGGTCCCAATCAATTTATCATTTCATTCTGGAACAAGCTTCCTTCAGAAGGAATGTCGTTAATATTCTTCATTATTGGAATGTGTCAAGTGAAGTTGTAGGATTATGTTAAAAACAAAGAGAAACAAATTGAATATCTTTTGTCGCATCTTGCCGAGATTATGTCCGTCTACTAATCTAACGTTCTCGTTCAGCTTTGAGCTGCGAGAGTCGGGTTTCACTGCGACAAGTCTCATCCCTTTGTTGCAAAAATCACTTTATCGATTTTAGTTCTACTTGACGAGATTAGCTGCGTGAGTTGGGTATCACCGCGACAACTGCCACATGCCAGGTAAAAAATGCCCCAGTAGCAATATTGCTCTATACTAATCACTAACCAGAGCTCTTTTGTGCGCGCCATAATTGACTGTTGTCTGACTTTGTCCGACCCTATCATTCAAAGCGAAAATAAATGTTTTATTTCATGACGGGAGGGTGCGCGCCGATGAACAAATTGGCAGGGAAAGGTGTACAGTGTACAAGTGTACAATGTAACTGCAGCAGAGGTGGCTGGAAAGAGAACATCAGCCGCGCGCTGCGTATGCGCCTAGCAGCAGGGCTATACAACGTGTAATAATAAAATGACATGAGGGTGCGCGCTGCCGTACAAGCTAGGCCAGGCAACGTCCGACGCGAAAAATTTTTAGCAAGTAACTACTAACTAGGCGTTGCGCAACGCCTAGTTACTTGCTAAAAATTTTCGCGCGCGCCGGAGGCTGCCGCTTCGCGGCAGCCGGGCAATGCAACGTGTAGCAAGCTATAGCCGCATGATGACTTGGACTATGACCAACACCTCATTTGCGGTGTCGTGCAGAATTGTCGAGGCATGTTAGCCGACTCGCAGCTTGCTATTCGAGCGTTAGACGGATATCATCTCGTCAAGTGCAGAACGGTCATCGCCCATCCCCCATTGCGACTGCGAGCGAGCTGGCGAGCAGTCTTAAATGAAGTTTACACATTGAGACATATTGAGTGAGCTTGGTAGAAAGAAACTATATTATTGTTAACAATTTTGATTATGCCATTTACTATAAACATATGTTGCATTTTTCGTGAAAAGGGATCAATGGTAGTAGTTCACAAATGATGTCATTAGCTCTTTTAACTCCCTTCCCCCTCTGTCATGATTTGACAACATAGTCAATAGTACTAACTAACCCTTACCGGCACGCACAAGATGACATCATTACAGTCGGAATCCCTCCCCATGCCCAGCTTAAGGAAAAATTATCAACTATTGCCTTTATTTTCAGATCACTACTCCAGTTCAAACATAGTTTGTACAGCAGCGCGCACCCTCCCGTCATTTTATTCTCCTCTATTCGCTTCGAATGAGGGTCGGACAAAGTCAGACAAAACATAGTATTCCATCAAATACTGTATCAATATGATTAGATATTTACTTAAAGTTGAAAATTACCT
>JH155432.1:15384-43454 GCA_000226015.1 Mnemiopsis leidyi | reverse complement strand
TTTTTTGTACGGCAGCGCGCACCCTCCTGTCATTTTATTCCTGTCATTTTATTCCTGTCATTTTATTCCTGTCATTTTATTCGCTTCGAATGAGGGTCGGACGAAGTCAGACAAGCAGTTTTCTGCTCTCCTCGTTAGTACGTTAGTCAACGGGCGATGCGCGTCTAGAATTTCTTCGAAACAAAAATTTTTGTGTTTCTCTAAATTTTTGTGTTTCTCTAAAATTCTAGGCCAGAAATGCGTGACAGCGCGTGATGGCCGCGACAGTAGGTTATCAACCTACAAGTACGTTAGACGGATATCATCTTGTCAATTTCCCACTTATTCAAAAAGTAGTACCTTTTATTCATCATTTTGTGCATGCCAAAACCACGTTACACTTAAAAAATCTTATTGATTAAAGATTTTAAAATAAAAAGTTAAAGTCAAAAGTTGTCGCGGTGAAACCCGACTCACGCAGAACGTTAGATGGATATAATCTCGTCAAAGTCAAAAGTTAAAGAGAATCAGAATAAGAATAAGATTGTGTAATTGTATGGCCAGTCATGAACACAGACACACTACGCTTAACATAAATTTTTCTTACTCTAACCAGAGCCAGTGCAAGTGCAGCTTAACTTTGTTCCACGTTGTGACCCTTCGCGGCAGCAGGGCTATGCAACGTGTAGCAAGCTTAGCTAGCTTTTGTGTGCTACGCGCGCACCTGGCACCGCGCCACCAGAGGTGGTTGAATTATTGAGGAGATGATATCCGTCTAACATTCTAACGAAACGCGAGGAGAGCAGAAAACTGCGAGCCGCGCACGGGTCGGGTAACACCTCGACAAGTTATGAGTTAAATTGAAATTATTTAGCTGCGTAGCAGCCGCGCGCGTAGCGTGCGTAAGCACCAGGCAAAATATTTACCGGGTGCAGCGCGGCGCGGCATTTATCACGTAAATACCCATGCAACAAAAACTGAGTTGAAACCATGATTACATTTACATGCAATCTACGTAAATGTACTTCACTTACCATGTATAACAATATAATATACCGAAGACTCTGAGACTCAAATCTGCAATGCGACTGCCTGCAATCGCAAGTTTGGATTCGTGTATCAACGTTATGATCGACGAGATTATATCCGTTTTCGTTAAAACGTTAGGAGAGCCACTGCACTAGGCGCTAGGGGAGCAAAGAGCGTTGAGCCGCGCGCAAGTCGGATAACATGCACACATGATCGACAAAAACGTTGTACATTATATTTCAATTTTTGATTTTTGTTCACCTAATCAGGTGCTTACGCACGCTTCGTGCACGGCTGCGACGCGTGCACAAGGGCTCTAGTTAGAGCAATCATTAATTATGGGAGAGCAAATCCATGAAATCTGCTCCAGTGAAGCACTCTTTCAACGGGCGATGCGCGTCTAGAATTTAATTTCTTCGCCAGGCCAGAAATGCGTGAGAGCGCGTGATGGCCGCGACAGTACACAGTAGGTTATCAACCTACAAAGAACTCTCGTGCCAGCTCGGCTCGTCATCGCCCTGTTGACATTCCTTGCGCTTCGCAGCCAAACCTTAGAATGAAATTACTTAGCGCAGTCTCGGACAATGAATGTCAATTAAGATAGAATAGATTTTTGAATAAAATTGTATCTCATCCCGGATCAACGTATTACCCAAGGTTTAGAATTCTATCATAGATTGTACATAATTGTAGTTTGTAATGTGATTTTAAGTTGAATAAGCAAATGACAAAACTCAGATATCTACCCAAAAATTCGTCACACAATATATCTTACCAACAACATGAAACATCATTTCAAACCTTTCATTTGATCGGTGTATATAATATAAATCTATAAATAAAATAGCTTATGATGTACTGTGTGTGTACTCAAATGAAAAACTTTACTTATATTCTCGATACATGTATGATATAATATGAGGAAATCTGACACCAAGGAATGTCCACTCTGCGGACACCAAAAGGAAACAATATCCATTTTCCTCGGCCAGTGACCTGCCAAGGTCACTTGATCCTGAAGACATCGACATCACAGGAGTTGCTTAGCTTTAGCCTTTCGTCCGTCCCTCTGTAGTCTTCTACTTATGGTTTTTGGCTCTACCATCTGTCTCTTTGTAACCTTTTAAGTCCCTTCCTTACCCACTCCTCTTATATCTCCTCGCACTCCCCCTCCCACAACCCCCTCACTCCCCCTTACCCTAGAGACAGGCATAACACCTTTTGGCGTTACCCTCTTGTGGGCTTAACATACAGACCCAGTCTCTTGGATCCTAACTTGCTAACTGTCTCATCTCAATAAGAGTTTCTCTATGTTTAGCTCTCTCCATTAGCATTCTGTCGGGTGCAATGTAGACTTTTTTTATAAGCCTTTGTTGATTTCAACTTCTTTGCTTTCAGTAGAATCCGGCGAACAGTATCATAGTTTTGGAGAGATACTCTGCACTTGTCCGCTGAAACCAATGCCACTCATGCTGCTTCAAAGCTAGGTTTTTTACTCAATTTCTTCGGACAGTTCTGTCAGCTTACAGTCTAAAACCATCGACTTTTCCTCAGCAAGTCCAAAAACTATGATGTTTTTCGATTGATCGTCATCACTCACCGCTTCTTGGACCACTTTCTTCAGTTTATCCTCTGTGAAAACAAGAATAGGTTTCTCAAATGTTTCTGGAACTATCTGACTATACAACCGAATTCCTTTGACAAAAGCTGAGCTAACAATGGTGGTCCCTTGCATCAGTTGCCTTGCTTTGGTCTCAAGTATCTGTTGCTGCAACTTTACAAATGACCTGTGCTGCAATCAGCTCAGACTTTTACTTCTCCACACAAACTCTTGTTGACTCAAATGTGTGACAATGAGAGTACACTGTTTGATATCCTTCAAATAGAATCTTTCTTTTGTTGTTCCCGGTTTCATGAGCTTTACTACAGTGATAATATTTTCATTTCATTGCTGTCCTCAGGTTCCCATCCACGAATTCATGTCAGCCCCAACATCCTTCAAGACATGCAAGTCACTCACAGAGATATCCGGTACAGTGTCCCCCATGGTATATACAGTTCATAGTAACTTGTATACAGCCACACAACACAGGCAGGTTAGCAGTGCAGTCGCGTGTAAGTGTGTAAAATCTGAGAGCACTAAAATCAACACGTAACAAAACTACAACACAGAATGCTAGTCAGCTGTCCCTGTCCAGGCTGCAGTGGTCTGATCAAATCAGCTAGGTCTGTTTATGTTAGGACTCAGCATTGATGACAAGCTGAGCTGGAAGCCACATATTCAGCTTCTGAATAAGTAATCAAGAAGTACCTGTGGACGAATATACCATATTAAAAGTAACCTACCCGAATCTCTATACAACAAATATACCACTCCCTGTTTGAATCACATCTAAATTACGTTATTTCTGTATGGGGCGGCCGGCATCTCAAGTAACCAACTAAAGCCCCTTTTTGGTACCCAAAAAGATGTGTTAGAATCGGAAACTGATTAACTGATTTTTTTGACTTTTCTTTCGACACAAACTATAGGCCAGGCCCTGTATCATGGAGATGCATGGAGCTCTTAAACTTCAGTTTATTTGTTTGGTCTTGACACACACCAAGGCGGAATCTTAACTGTGCTTCCGCCTCTGTGAATGTCCCTTGATGGGCGGTTATAAGTTTTTTTTCAGTGTTGCAGTGTTGAAACTCATTTAGATCTCATTTATTTCATTTCTAGAAACAATAGATGTATAATTTAGTTTATATCTTATCTTGAGTGATGTTCCTCAATCCGAATATTGCCTTTTACATAAGCTCGTAGTATTCTTATGGAGTAATGCCCGAGCATGAAATAAGAAATTTTGCGGAATATATTTAGAAGGAATAATGACTCGATAAATTTTACAATGAGAATTGTGTGTGTCGTATTTCAGCTTTGTTGTGCCGCGCATGCGTGTGCCTACCCCATGCATGCCTTGGCATTTGGTGGACAGGTGCACGTTATAAGGTAGCAAATGAGGCAGGAGAGAGCCTTAACGAGAAGTCAAAGACTACAGAGAGGATAAAAAGGGTCATAGCTAAGTAACTCCTGTGTTGTCGATGTTTCAGGGTCGAGTCACTGCACCTTTTATTTTTGTTGGTAAATTTGATAAAAGTTGTAAAATGAGTGTTATAGAAGATGTCCTTGATAGAGAGGCAGTAGTCGTCGAAGTAATGTTCTCTAACTTGATATGAGAGGTTTCTGGACACTGGCCGAGGAAGTAAAAAAAACTGTTTCCTCTTGTCAGCAGAGTGGACATTCCCTAGTGTAGGATTTTCCCATGTTGATGAGGTAATAAGTTGGGCTGCTGTTCTGTAGTTCTTTTTGTTGTTGATGAGAGGGGAGTTAAGGTTCTTGATCCACGATCGTCTTGGCATAGTTGCGACCAATGATCATCTTAGTTTGTTTTGGACCATTTCGTTCCAGTGCTGGTTATTGAATTGTGGGACTTAATTGTTAATGTAGTTATTGATGTATGACTGGGGTATGGGGCCTTTAAGGGTGACGTTGCTAGTAGTGCCAAGTTTTGCCAGTTTGTCTGCCTTTTCATGTCCCCTTTTCGTGTGGGCTGCAATCAAGCTAAGTTCCAAGTGGTTATCAAGCCTTAGATGGTTAAGGGAAGTGAGGCACTTCGTAAATGTTATGCTGTTGTTATTAGGTGGTGTTGTTACTGCTTGGATGGAGGAGAGACTGTTCGTCCAGATGATGATATGTTTGTTGGTGTGCTGTAAGGTGGATGCATCCTTCCATGATAGCTGATAGTTCAGCTTGAAAATCAGTGCTGAGCTTGTGATATTCTTCTTGGTTGATTGTATTGTTGTTATCAGTTGTGATGATGTAGCCCGCTCTACAGTTTTTGATCAGTCTGTGTAGCAGGTTATAGTGTCACTAGGTTTGTTGTCTTTAGTTAGCTGAAGTCTTGTAAATATCATGGAAGTACCCTGGGGTGGTTGTTGTAAAGTTATGTTCAAGGTTAAGAGCAGGAGTGATGAGGTCTTGCTCTGTATGAAGCGGAATATCCAAATCTGTCATAAAATTGTTGCGGGGGAGTTCTCTCTATAGAGAGGGTGCCATATGCTCGTAATCTTTCTGACCCTTTAGCTGCTTCGTCTTGGAGGTGGAAGATGACGTCAGTGGTGTTGGTTATTTGAATAAGTGATATGTGGATGGTGCTGGGCATGGCACCCATCATTATTGGGAGTGCCAGTGTTTGTACCCCCCTAAGTTAGGTGGAGTTGATGTTGGTGTGTGCTGCTTGTATCCATATACTGCAGCAGTAGGATAGGATTGGGCAAATGATGGCTTTCTTTAACAATGAGCAGGTTTTTTAGAGTTCAGTACCCAGGTAGGCCCTACTGCTTTTCTGCATTGCATTGGAGAAGCCAAGTCCCTCCTGGTTATGTTTGGTATGTGTTCGTTAAAGTTAAGTTTGTTGTCTAGATTTACACCGAGGAATTTGGCCGAGGTGGACAATTCAATTGCTGAGACACTATGTCGCCAGCGACAGCCTGTAGGTATCCGGGGCTCTCTTTGGGTGAGTGAGTAAGGAGGCCGTCTTCAACAAGGTTCCATAAAAATGGCAGTTCGTTGATCAAAAGTAGTTGTTCAATCTGCATTATAATTAAATATATAAAATTCTTGTTGGTTTATTGTTAATCACCGCTCAATTTCATTATCAGAGTTTTTAATGACGCTGCTTTCATAGGATAAGAAACCATGGCGAAAAAGAGAGGAGGTAAGATTTACATATGGATGTCAGAGTTCTTGGGGAGGAGTACGAATTTTATTTTATCATGCGACAGCGATTGACCAATTAGAAGCCAAAAACAAAAAGCAATTTCGAAAAACGATGTCACAGGATAAAAATGATTTCCAACTCCTCCCCAAGCATTCTGACGTCTATTGACAACGTATTAAGTAATGACAATTAAATTTTAGATTGTCATTATTCGATAAATTATATTGTACTCTTTCAAATGAACAATTGTTTGCAAATAATAGGTTATTAAGATCTCTCTGAAAAAGAAGCAACCAAATGAAATACTGCGATGAAAACAAATAAAACTCACGTCTGTAATCATACTGCATAAAATCACGACATCAAAATCATGAACTCAACATATTAACTTTGCAACGAGTATCTTAGACGATACTTTTAAAGATCTCGTGGTTTCTTAGCAAGCACTTCGAGCTTGTTATTGTAACCGACAAGCAAGAAATTAACGTTATCTTATTGGAGCAGCAATCACTGACATCAGACAGAGAGACGATTTACCTTGTAATCTTGACCCCTGAAGTGACTTGAGAAGTGTTGTCTCTCACACCATCTCACACATCTTCTCACCACCTTCATATCCACTCAATTTCCGGTCCAATTTTTGTGGAGGAGTTTTCCACCTGGCCGTTCATAAAGTAGATTAGAAGAGACGACGGTTAAATGAATTGTTTCACGACGAATCATGCTCTAAGTGCAGGAGTGCATGCTTACCAAGGTCACTTATTAAATCTCTGCCTCGCTATCGTTGCATTTGTCTCGTTTTGCTTGATCTGACAACAAATTCACGATATGTCTGGTTAGTACATCTGTTATCTTATCTAGCATTTAGCTTTCACAATCTTGATATTCAATTTGTCCCCTTATTGAGTAACATGACAACATGAATTGTCTTGTCCTAACGTTCTTGGACATCTTCCTCAGCCTGACCACATATTACCTCAACATCAACATATGCGTGAAAATGTCTGAGTTTGACTTCCAACGGTTTAATGCCTATCGCATAGTTGATTCAAAGTTAGGAAACTCCTGAATTGGAAGAGTCTCACAAAAGTAACTATCTGGTATCGGGAGTGAAGTGTCGGGTCTGGTTTATGAGATTCTCGTCCAAACAGAGCAGGAGATCCTGACACAACATGTCGTAGTCCCCTCCGTAATAAGTGGTGTAGCTCATCTCCCTGTTGTACTTTAACCTGCCCGGTGTACGTGTTGTCATGGTGACGTCATTCATTGAGAAATAATAAGATCTGGGTCATGGGTGTTGTTATTATAAGTGGTCATATAGACCTATAGTTTGAGTGACGTCAAAGAGTCGCAAATACATATGGAATAATAATGATTATGTACCTTCCATACTCCGAAAGTATTTTCTGGGCGTATGTGTCAAGTTGGTTTATCAGCTCACTGATCTTACTTCTGTTTTGTAAGTTTCGAGCGGCACTGTAATCATCAAAACATTCCAACCACAGAGATATACTGTTTCCCACTCTGAACGGCTTTGGTTTCGTGATCTGAAATGAAAAAAATTAGCGGAGCATCGAGAATACCTCGGCTTGTCGGCTTAGAGTGGTGCTTTGTGTCTTCTTGATGCACTGCCCATGGAAATTGTGTGATCTGAAGATATGAGGATGCATGGTTGGAAGTGATATAACATAATATACTGGTAAAGTGGTAAATGTTTTAGCAGCGATTTACAGGGAGCGGTATTTCTGGGGAATTATCCCAAATTTTAAATTGATGCTCCTTAGTTTTTAGGGGTCTATCTCTGTCGTTTGACAATGTCACCTGTACACGGTGTTACTTAGAAAATTTCACCTGTACACGGTGTTTCTATGACAATGTCACCTGTACATTGTGTTTCTATGACAATGTCACGTGTACACGGTGTTACTATGACAATGTCACCTGTACACGGTGTTACTATGACAATGTCACGTGTACACGGTGTTACTAAGACAATGTCACGTGTACACGGTGTTACTAAGAAAATGTCACTTGTACACATTGTTACTAAGACAATGTCACGTGTACATGGTGTTACTAGAAAATGTCACGTTTGCACGGTGTCACCATGACAATGTCACGTGTACACGGTGTTACTATGACAATGTCACGTGTACACGGTAGTACTAAATAATAAGATCACGTTGGACAATATCACGTGACAGTGACAATTTAACTGACCGGTTTAAGGGCTGGATGTTTGTTACTGTTGTTGACGTGAATCTCAAAGAGAGATAATCTGGGCAGTTGACTCTGCATCTCCTGGATCATGGACAATCTCCGGCCGCGCTGACTTCCACCTGTCACTGGTTCCGGGTCTCCTGCACGCTTCACGCATTTCCTGCGCGAGATCAACCATCCCATCCTCCCTGTTTCACGTGTTTGTTTGAGAGTTTGGTGAAAGTCATGTATCCAAAAAAGCGGTATATTATAGTTTTGTGTAGAGAGATGTAAGGTTGTACATAAGAAAAGTGCTGTGTACAGAAACTTAGACTTTGAACGGCAAATCGTTTGCAAACTCTAGCAAGCAAGTCCTAGACTCCTAGGACACAAAGAAAAAGCCACGGTTCAAGTCAGTACTACGAAAAAACAAAAGGGAAATGACGTCCTGGTAGAGTGAAGGCGTTAAGTTAAAGAGCCCCTAATGACAGGTTAGTGGAGATTTGCTCAAAGACAAAGCTAACAGGTCATATGCTGACAACGACAAAGGATAACTGTGTTGCGTGTGTGCAGCTGTATAACAGGCATATTGTGGAGGCTTGGAAAATATTCAGTTGGTATGCGCTATTGGTAGCTATTGCGCCCTACATTCTTACATTGTTCAACTGGCTGACTCACGTGTTACTTGTGACCAAATTGTGTGACTGTGGATGTTACGTAGGTGTGTGTGCATGGTGCTATAGGAAAGTTCCCGACGCTAAACAAACGACTGAAGACGATAAACAAAAAGTCTTCGAAAGCTTCTGAAAGAAACCTATTCCTCAGATAGTCTACAGAACCCTCATTCATCTACACACACAAACTCTAAACCATCTAAAAGTTAGGACTGTTTCTCAATACCAGCTACACACACAAACTCTAAATCATCTTAAAATTGGGACTGTTTTGCAATACCAGCTACACACAAACTCTAAATCATCTAAAAGTTGGGACTGTTTTGCAATACCAGCTACACACACAAACTCTAAATCATCTAAAAATTGGGACTGTTTTGCAATACCAGCTACACACACAAACTCTAAATAATCTAAAAATTGGGACTGTTTTGCAATACCAGCTACACACACAAACTCTAAATCATCTAAAAATTGGGACTGTTTTGCAATACCAGCTACACACACAAACTCTAAATAATCTAAAAATTGGGACTGTTTTGCAATACCAGCTGATTAACAAGTTGTATTGCTCTACAAGCAAAGTCTGCAGTACAAGAGATAACTCACCAAGACGAGCACTGTTCTGCTGTTCTGGTGGCTGTAATCTCGAAATTAGTGACCTACAGAGCCGACATTAAAGTTGTTATTGTTCTTATTGTCACGGTATAGCTGGCCGTGTCAAGTACTCTAGTACTCAGGTCAACACAATGTAATCAACAGATGAGCACACACAGCACTCTACAGTTCAACTGCTGAAAAAAAGGACAGCGAGAAGTTAGATTGTTTGCACATGGATCTAGCGATTGGTTGATTGGGAATGTGTTTGCGTGTGGCTATATTAAAAAGCTCTAGAGTTACTAGTATTTACTAATTTGACTAAACAGCACAATATAAAGAAGTGTATTCCGTAGAAGCACCTTATAGAGGATGGTGCAGTATAAGGCTGAATTGTTCTCCTGTCCTAATTATAGATCCTGCCCCCACCATCACACCACCCCCTTACCACCTCCCTTCTTCTGCCATGGTCATTTGATTGCTAATTACTTGTCATATATCCTCCCTTGTGGGCACAAAATCTCGTCTGCTATTACCATACTGTTGATCACACTATTAGACTATCCTTGGCACGATGAACAAAGCAATGAGTTGTAAGGAACGTTTGGGGTGACATTATTGAAATTTTTATTCGGTTTTGACGATAGGTTCCTGGAAATTGTGGTCACGTTTATTTTCCTAAAATTTTTATTTCGTGTCAATACTTAACCTTGTTCAGCAACTCATTTAAAGCACGTAAGTAACTGCTTCAGAGCGACTGATCTGAAACCAAACAGGAAAGAAGAAAGGAGGAAAGAACACGAAGCACATGACTGAGGAAGAACGGGTGCACTTCTACGAAACTCAGTTGCTTGCGGAGGAAGAAAACAGGAAGAAAAAGGAAGAACTCCTAACTCAGTTCCTTAAAGATAAGCTCGCTAAGGAAGAAAAAGCGAATGAGTTTAACAAATTGAAGCTGCAAAACCAATGGCGTGCTATTATGAGAGAAGGTAATTCACAAGGACATATGATTTCAGTTATCACGTGCTTTGGTGTTAAGTGTTGTAATGAGTAATCATGAATACGTTTCGTATTTGGATGCATATAGAGCTTAGATAGCTCAATTAAATGTATACCTCAATTTAGCAATCTTTTGTCTCAGATCTTTTGGCATAAACAAGCTAATTTATTCGTTGAAGACGTTGAAGTAGCTTTAATCTTGTCTATTATGTTCTAATCTCAAAATACTACTCCCCTTTAGTTCATAAATTCAGACGTCTCTGAAATCTAAATATGCAAAACATTAACACAAGTATTCTAAATAATTTTCGTCATTAAACTTCCTTTCGGTAATTTTAAATTACGATTGTCATTGCTTTCTCAACCATGTACTGTCTAAAAAAGGTTAATTTAAATTTAAAATTTCAGCCAAAGCGACGGAATTATGTAAAGACATAGAGATTTTATCACAGACATTTGAACGGATTGTAGATAGGAAGGATGCAATAATTAAGTCGCTCTCACAAGATCTAGCTGAGGCTGAAGAACAATATCAACTAGCTTTAAGGTTTGGAACTAAACTTAAATTCCAAATATGTCTCTACCATTAAACATTCACTGCACCACTACTTATTCAAGATGTAAGAGTAGATCTTGTGTTTGCAGAAATGACTTTAAATCGTGTTTATAGACTGTGTAATGGACCCTGATGTCCCATTGACAAACTTTCTGTCACTGGGCCTGATTTCACCACACAAAACTAACCAAACAATTCGAAACCGTTGTTTTATGGTCGATAGTAACACAACATTAATAACGTGATCTTATCTGAATCTTTTCAGATCGCATTTACAGAACATAGACAATCTGGTAGAAAACCAGGGATCACGTATCTCATCTCTGCACCGAGAATACTCGGAAGAACTTGAACAGTTGAAGAGAGAATACAGCACAGAACGAGAGAAGATGATAAAGTCTCACATGTTCGAATGTAACGACCTACAGGATATCATGTTCGCCATGGAGCAGGAATTCAACGAGCTCAAAACCGAGGCTCTCCACGATTTTCAGAGTCAGAAGGATGAAATAAAAAACAAGGTATGTACCCAGTGGTAAGTAAACAAACTTAGTTTCATGTTTTATCCTTTCGGAGGGACTCTTTGATCAAGCATCGATCGAAAACATTTTTCGCAGTTTGCCGGGTTTCATTTTATTTGCCTATGAGCCACAGAAAATTAGCCAGCCGACTATATTTCCTGTCTCATAATTCCAAATTCTACTTCGACTGTCTACACTCAACATCAAGTCACGTGACCATTTCTAACAAGCACGGTGTACAGAATGTAGGGCGCCAACCAAGTTCCAATAAATTTTAAAGCGCGAGATTCGCAATTTTGCGCGCGTTGCTTAGCAACCGTCTATTTTGAACCTACCAAGCTTAGTATAATTATGGGACTGTATGATCAGACCATCGAATTATAGAAGGAGGAATGTGTTGCTTGTTTCAAACGCTGTTTCAAACGCTGTGCAGAGTCCACGTACCAGTTTGTTATGAAACTTAAAGTTTCGAATTGCAACTGTGTATGAGAATACGACTCACTTAAAAGTAAAAAAGGCAATCGAGAAAATGTTTCCATTCGCTATTTGATGACAAGCTTGTCTAATGTGAAACACGCAATATATCTAGATTATGTAAACGTCATGAGATACCATGCATCTTGTGCTTGGCATTGTAATTGCTCTGTGTCGATAAGATATCCATAGGTCTCACACTGGATGGACAAAACTAAAGCAGCTTATAGAGCGACAGAGTTGGCTACTGGCCAGAAAGCCCTTCAGTAGCCACCTCTACTTAAACTGGTAAAACATCACAGTCAAGTTTAGAGAGTATGCGATGTGAGGCGTGGAAAATACTATGTTGCGGTCTGACAAACTATCAAATTGGAGGTTGTGTCATGAAATTAGTAAATAACCACCGTTTACGTTTATTATTTAGTATTGACATACAGCAGACTTTGTACATGAAGTCAGCTAAATAAGCTGCTATGAATTCTATCTTTAACACGACAAAGCGTGAACCAAGAATTTCTTAAATATTATTAGAAATTGCCGTCGGTGGAGTGTGGAATTCTTCTAACAGTCACTTGTTATTGAAAATTGACATATTTATGGGCTTAATGTAACGGATTTGTTTTCTCTGAGATAATTGATGTTTACATACAAGTTTAGCTATGAATCAAAGGGCTATGATATAATGCCCCGTGATAAACGCCTTACTCCATTTTAATGATAAAACCACTCCCTGGTCAATATCAATTGCGTCAATGAAGGCTGGTTCTTACAATGCAGATTTTTGTCTCCGTTTAAAGCTTACATCATACTCAGATTCTTCAGACTTTGCACAACACAATCTAATGAGCATGGTATGATTGTCCCTGGATGAGGGTTATAAGCTAGCTGGCCTTTTTTTAATTTAGGTAGAAATGTCTGATGTATGCGAAAAATGACATAATTTCGTGGATAAATTGTGAAATCTTGAGCTTTAATTTTGACAAATTTTTAAGCTCCGATTTAAAAGGTTTTTGCGCAATATGACATTAATGTATATCAATTAACAGTAGCGAGACCATCTATTGACACTTGTAGTATGAGGTTATGTCGCAAAAAGGCAGATTTAAATGATGTCAAAACAAAGTAACATTTCGCAGCATTTCATTCAAGAAATGCGTTAGCGGGAAAGATAAAGTACTTTTTACCAGTCACCCAACATAAAACGAGTTTGACAAAATCTGACTATATCGCTGTAATTTCCAAGGTTTTTTTGCAAACCGTATAAAATTGACATGAAATCTGAATTGTGGTAGAATAAACCCAAATTGACAATTTGACATTACAGCTGGATTGGAAGCTTAATTATTTGGCATTATGATAACTATGGCTTCGGTGAACAAACTCTGCTTTTTGTTAAAGTTTAAAGGTTTCCGCCGACATAAGTAAAATTGTGCCTTATTGATATTCAATTTACTTCCATTTAATGATAATGAGACGAAATTGACTATATCACGCCTCAGATATACTTTAATAATCACCCAACCAAATGTTTGCAGAATTTGGAGGAGAAGCATGCCCTCCGCATGCAGCTGGAAGGTGCTGTTGAAGAACTGTGGAGGCAGTTTCAAGAGGTAAGGCACGTCCGAAAAACATCACCGTTTTGATTTCATTCCGTTCGATAAATTTCTAATTGACAATCTATAATAAGTAGTAATAGCCACTTGCCTTAACAGAGCATTTCAAAGTTGCTTAATGATATCTTATGTTACAGGCTCTCAAACAATACAACAGCACGACTGAGGATAGAAAGAAACAGTTCGAAGAGTTGAAAGGAAAGGACATGAAAAGTGCTCAAGAAATAGAGCTGCAGATGAGAAAACTTCAGAAAATACATGTGAGATAATGCGTATCAGAAAATAATTTTGAGATAATGCGTTTCAAGCTGTACCCTGTGCAATGAGCGAAGAATAAACATGCGCCTGTTACAAGAGATCATAAGCCGTCGTGAAAGATAGATCTTGAACTGTAAAACGACTTAATGTAGTAGAATTACTCTGACTGAGTAAATTTAAACCCTAGGACAGTATAAACCAACAAAAAGCAAAGATGGCATGCAATGCACGTGATTGTGAAGAAAGGAACAAGATGTTAAAGGACGAAAAGGAGTCCATTCTGGTCCACTTCTCTCAGCTGAAGGGGCAAATGAACAAGTTTCGTGAAAATCAGAGGTCAGTGTTCTTAAGGAAACCTCATTTCTATCATTAGGTCACATATCGTAACTATATTATCGTTATGTCAGTGCTTCAACCGATTACCCAATTTATATATTATTGATGCAAGATTACTTGATGAAGATATTTATCAGAAATAGTGATAAAAAGCTCATGTGCAGTGAGATAACCATTCTTATAATAGAACGGGGGCATCTTGATAAGTAGTTTGAAATGTGGCGCTACGCCGTAATATCATAGTCTGTAAATCGCAAAATAACGAAAGCGACTATCGGTTCAATGTTTGATGTTTACTGGGATGAGAATTTTCTATTCGTTTAGCGTTGCACACTTATTCCCATTACAACTGACGCATACCTCCGTGACAAATTTAGGTATCGTGCGGTTGGGAGTTTCATAGAACTTGGGAGACTTGTCTGCTGGCGGTAATTTACTGACTGGCCCAGCAAAGATATTTGTGGTTTGACTGACAATCAATCTTTGGTTGGCCGGATCCGAGTTCTATAAACATAAAGTTAACTTACCTGGCTAAATCCTGCATCGCCATGGCCGAAATGTCTTTTTGTAATTCAAATATTTCAAAATATTCGACGATTACTCAAGCAGTTTTCCTCAACCGAACACTTACAGGTCGAAGTTGACGGCCCTCACTGTCCTTAGCAGTCAGACTATCAAAGAGCTCAAAGATAAACATCAGAAGGTTAGACTTATAAGATTTTACAAAGTTCTCTCTTCTCACAGAGTCCTCCCTCAGATGGAGTGATCGTTTTTGCCCAGCCGAGATTGACAACTATTGATTATTTAGTTATAAATAACTATAGTTATAGTTAACTATATATACAGCTTTTTGACTTGGGGGCAACTTGCCGATCAAAGGGCGCCGTGACGAAAAATGGCCAGGGTCTGGGGCGCCGTGACGAAAAATGGCCAGGGTCTGGGGCGCCCCCAGCAGGATCCAGGAGCAGTGCCCTAGTGGGTGTCCGATGGGCGAAGCCCCCCGGTAAATTTTGTTTTTTTGGTCTTTTTTGGTGTTAAGAGAGCAATAGAAGAATCAAATTTTAAAGCATTTTAATGTTACTAAATCCTAAAAAGATTTGCCTAGATTAAGCTATGTACTGACAAAATTCTTGATTTATCAAGAAGTTTGTAAGAACATGGTACCCTGGTTTCATCTTGGGAGGGGAGAGGGGCACTTGCCCCTATTGCCCCCTCCCTGACTCACATATATTGACTTTTATCAAAGATGTTGGCGATGCTTATGCAGAAAGTCAAGAATTAGACATGATCTTTATCCAATATTGTGGCCAAATTTGATCGAATTATTATTGCTTAGTCCAAACCGTCAAATTGTAGCCACTTTTTTGCGAAAGATTGACCAACTGTTAATTTATAATCGTGCATATCTAAAGTTCAAATCGCGAACCAGCTGATAGGTCGATAGGACGAAGTGGACTGAGACTGATCGGTCTTGACACGGCTTCTTATTGGTTAATTTCTGATTCCTCGACAGCTTCACCCACCCAATCAATTTAACTTATTAGTAGGTATTTGAATCTTAGACGCTCGTCAGCTTGCAATATTTGCCTCCGTAAAATTGTGAGGCACTAAGTTATCCACTTATTATTGCAAAATATCAACACGAAATAAATTATAACAATGATTAATTCCGAGTTGAAAAAATAGCGTTATGGGGCTATTGCTGTTCTTGCTAGTTTATGTTTCTGAAATGCTTTATTAAAAAATTAGCCTTGATCAAATGTTTATTTTTGTTTGTGTTTGTTGTCATTCTTTGCGGAAAACACCACCAAGAATAAAACAAAATAGCTGAGGAAAAAAACAATTTAAAGCAGAATTTTGGAAAGCATTCCAGGTCGCAAAAACAGCAACTGTCCTGTTAAATGAGCTAGTTATTTCATTTTCATCACATTTAATCAGCCTTGATTTTCGGGTGAATTCGTGAAATTTTTTGTACAGCAAGTGTATCCTCCCGAAATTTTATTCCAACATGAGGATCGGACAGAGTTAGACAATAAAATTTTGTATCATAGTTGTATCATAAAAATGTGCCAATGCCTTTTAAAGAAAAAGAAAAAGGTATTTTAACCTCTTGCTCCTACCCAAACCTGGTGCATAAATTGCTTGGAAGAAGTTCTGAAGCCTTTAACGATTTATTTGAAAGCCTCTTAAGTTTAAGGATTTTGAAGAATGTTCTTTTCGAGTTTCATTACAAGGAAGTTCATTTAAAATGGTATGATATTTCAGGGAGAATGCATTCTAAAGTTGGCGGAAATGTGTCGGAAGTTGGAGACGGAAGAGGAAAAAGTGCTGCCGTTCTACGCGAGCACCCTGACCGAGCAGGAGGAAAAGGAAATAGAGACGATGATCCAGCAGGAACCGGAGAACGAACTTGCAAATGTAAGAAATAAAGCCGAACTTGGTTTCCGTCATGGTCGAGAGTGATTTTTAAAAAGTTTCATTTATTAAATATTTGGTGGCGCCTAAATACAATATTGTTTACTTACTACTATTAAGGTGATGCACGAGTTTGAAGATCTCAGTAGTTTTTGGAAAAGATACAACAAAGTTTCTCTGGATAAGCTATCATTGGGTAAGCGTTTAAATTCTTTTGAACAATATGGCGTTTTTACTCGGTAATATTACAATAATGAAAATTTAAAACAATGTTTTTGTCAAACTCGAACAAATTTATTATATTTTAAAATTAATAATTACATCACTCAATAAAAAATCATTTTTCGTGCCCAAGTGTTACGGATGCTCCTTAGGAACTCTAAATTGCACACCACGCGCACGCTAAATAGAAAAATCTGCAGATCAAGCTCGAGTACAGTTGAGTCAGGAAAACCAGCAGCTGAGGACCCTGTTGAAACAGTATCTTGACGGTATCAGTGTTAGTGACGAGATCCTCTCACATAATAACCCCCTCTTCATTGTCAACAACCGCAGCAATCTCCCGTAAGCTATGCTATGATGGTTTCAATTACTCGTGTTCACTGAAACTTTAAAGGAAAAATTAATATTGTAAAAACACAAATTCTTCCCTGGAATTTTACAATTTGATATTTTTTGACAAGTCCCTCTAAAATGCCTAGAAATAAACTTGAAGCTAATTAAAGTTGTCATTAATCCTGTCAGTCAACATCGAAGCTTGCTGTCCCACTTGCCAATGTCGGATTTTTTTAAATGACTTCGTGTGACTTTGGTTTCGGCAACATGTTTTTGGCTTGAAGAAATATAAAAACTCTAAATTGGAATATAATTCTTGAGTAGATTGAAGACTTCCCTTCCATCTTTATCCTTTTTATCCTGGTATTCTTGTAAGTACTACACGTGATGGTTTGTGCTAGTTACCGACTTCCTTCTTCCATCTTGTACCCGGGCCCGACCCTGATGCTCTGGGTAATACTTCTTTTTTATCTTATTCTTCTTCTGTTTCCATTTGTTTGCTTTTTTACAATTTGCAGTTTTTGAAATTGATACTCAAGTGAATGAAACTCTACACTTTTTAATGTTCTTATGTCAGGGCCTGAATTGCCACTTTCTTGCTTATAGTCCGGCAATTCAACATTGTGATCCGAAAAGCAAAAATTTATGAGACGACACCTTGCATTAAACAACCGAGGTAGTGATTAGTCATAGGGAAGTTATTCACGAATGTTTTGTACACAACGCGATGAAACCTTAATTAGTTTTTATTATTGTTCGGGGCTTCCTGAAATTAATCTTATTGCTTTACTCAATGCTCCAATGACGATGTTTCTAAAGATACCAAACTTCGTCACCCACACCATAAAGTGGACGCTATGAGCAGTGGCTCTGTTCTACAGAAATGAATCGCTGAACACACGTGACCTTGTCAAATCATGACGCTTGCTTTGACCTGTCTTAAACAATATACCCTGCATAATATCCACATAATCGTCATAATCTCATGATATGAGCACAGTATTGGACTTGCCCATCGTCCAATCAAACTATGGCTTTTTGACTTGACTTTGATATTGCACGCAAATTTACCTATGTTGATTATTATATCGATATCATTAACATGCTCCATTTGAAATATAGACGGATTGACATCACTTACTCACTTAAGATTCGATGACAAGGTTGTCCCAAACTGATGAACTGATCATGGGGTTACAATTCTTTGCGACTATTGTACTTACACTTTCATTGACTCAATTACAACGTTGGCCGCACCTGCATTTTTTGTGTTTTGTAATAAATCTATGAAGTTGTTTTTTAGTTCATTTAATAATGACAGTCTCTTTTCAACTTTACTTCCAATTTTCATATTCTTAATTTCTGAAGACCTCTATTTTACTGTTTTACCTACAATATGGCGAGCCACGTATAAAGTTTGTCAATTACCAGTCAGCTACAAAACAAGTCAGAACACGTGGAATGACTGTAAGTCTAGACACATATGCTGGGCAGCTCGAATCCTCACTTCACTCCACACAATACTCGTCACATCATGTCTTTAGCCCTCATTGTCCCTATATGATCAGGACCAGCTTTGTGAAACTCAAATGAAATTGATGTTTGTCTGATATGCCCATCATCGCATCTTATCTAGGGTCTAAACGTCCGCCTTAGAATTCTATCAATTAGGAGGTAAAATTTGATGCAGCCAAACACGAATATTGGATTTGAGCGGACCATGGAAGTCCAGATATACTCTGCCAGTTACTGTTTTGTACCGTTTTTACACTCTGTTATTGTTATCATTGTCGAGAGGAGCAGTAAAATGTTTTCAGAAAAATGCAGGTCTAACTTTTCATCTAGCTCAAGAATAAGGGGTCACTTAGGAGGTCACGTGATATTTTATCGGCTTCGAAACTGTCAAATTCGGATTCCTTGACAAATTTTACGTGAAATTACTGGTATAACTTTTCTTCTACATCAAGGTTGAAAATTTTTATTTTTCGGACAGGAGGGTGTCTAAATAAATACTTTTAAGCTTCGGGACTGTCAACATCGGATTCCCGTTAAATTTACGTGAAAATGTAAATTTACGTGAAAATGTAGGTCTAACTTTTCTTCTGGCGAGAAATCGATTGATAATAGTGTCGAAGTTCTAAAATTTCGGATTACATGTCTTTTCTGGGGTGGTTGCAACCAACCTAACGTTTAACTTTACCACAAACTTAAGCTCAAAGCTAGCCAGGGACAAAGACCTTCCCTGTCTAACTTTATACCAGATCTGAAGAAGCACATCCTATAATCACACAGCTCATGTGCCTGATTTGCATTATACGGGTTGAGTAGAACACTCATACGTCACAAGCTGCTTATCACTTATATTTGTCCTTAGGTGTGAACTAATAGATATAATCACGTGAGATGCCAGCTCTCTGAAAGAGGGGGGGGGGGGTAACAATGAGCACTTCCATTTCTGCATCATTCAAGAAACTCTGTTGTGTACTACTAATATCGTACTAGAACGTATGCGCATCTTATTCTTATCCCAATAGAAATCTCTCTAGAACTAAAGTTTCTCAATCCTTTTGATATGATCTTTGCACCCCAGCTTGTGTTTATTTCTCGTCGCGATGTTGTGTTTCTCGTCACGATGTTGTGTTTCTGTCAGCTGCTCTGAACCGACTGACTCTGCAGAAGTTCCACTCTACTAAGCTACTAGCTTCAGATCTGGTTTGACAACTACATAAACTGTTTTGCTAAACGCTATCTGATAACCCTCGTGTGAACTCCATGAGTTAGGCGACCAGTCACTTGACCACGTGACTGTCCCACCTGTCCGGCTGACCGATAAGCGTGATGACATTTTATGCGTGACATTTTATGCGTTAGCAGCCTCGCTCCAGAACTTGTCTCCGACAGTTGTTTGGTGGTATTTAAAGGCAGGTCGTCGTTTGTCGGAAGTTATTAACGGCACGCTCCATTTCACACTGTTGCTCATTAGACATGAAGGAGTAAAGTCAAGTTGCCCATATCCAGTCGAAATCCCGGACAAGTTTAGTTTAAACAAGCAATTTTTGTTCTTGAACATTAGATTTTTCCTTATCTAAAGGTAAGTAGCTTGAACCTGATTTTGGGTTGATTGCATCGTTATACTGTTAGTCTTATTTTTCCTTCACCATTTGGTGAAAATTTTGATCATTAGAAAACGGTCATATTAAATAATTTACCATAGTTATGGATTCGACTAAATAAGGCCAAATAATCAAACAATCGTGGTCATCTTACCAATCATTATTTACTGTATTTGCTTATTTGAATTGTGGTAGAGCCAAAGTCTAATGACTTATGGGAGTATCAGTTTCATCATCGATTTGATTCCACGGGTTTTTGGCAAGATTGACAGTATAATTTACTTCATCCTATCAAAAATATAATTAGATATGCCTTTGATGCAACTGCATGAATTTTAATAAAGTTATTGGTTTACACTAAACACAGTCGGAGTTCCTAATGTCATTTCTATTTAGATATTGCTATATTTCCACGGCTTTAAAGTTAAACCACTTTGCCGCTCCGGCGTAGGTAAAATAACCGTAATTAATTTCGGTAAATGTTGCAAAGTTAAGTTCGCCCTATATATTTCTGGCTTCAAGGAATTGCTAGCGAAATGAGGAACTCTATACCTCTGCGGGGGTGTCGTAATTTTGTTTGCGACGGAAATCGACCAATGGGAAGTACGTTGCGATAAAAGAATGTCGAGAAACACTTTGCATTCTAAAAGAAAACGAACTTGCGTTACTTGTATCTCCTCACGAGTAGACTATAAGCGTTTCTTAACCGAAATAGAATAAAATTAGCTTAACTTTATCTATTTCCCGATCTTAATTTTCGTCGTCCACAACAGCATTTCTCGTGGACCTTCACCACGTATATCCCGGGGAATTAAGTTCCCGGAAAGCCCTAAACGATATAGTGCCTGTCATTTTACTAGACATTTTCTAGGGACACGTATAGCGATAATCAAATTAAATTGCAGAGCATATGCCAGATAGCATCTCAATTGTTATCGTGTACAAATCAAAATAAAATATTAATTTATCAATCTGATGGTCTGGATTAATTAAACTCACTCGCAGTTGGGCCTTGTGTTCTCAGGTTCTCTAGCTCCTTGTTGTCAGTTGTGTGCCCACATGTTGAGGTGCTGTCTTTGTTAGCTGAAGCTATTAGAGTCGAGACTATCATTGTTGCTGCTACAAGTACAAAAGAAAATCGGCGTCATCCTGTATGACGTTTCAGAAAATGTAGCAATTTCCATATTCATAGCTCAAATTAGTGTCATCAAAGGAGTGTTGAAAGTATTAAATTTTTCTGATGCTTTCTCCAACGTACGATATTTGAGACAATGAGAAAGTATAATTGTCATTAAGGGTTTTGTTATTGTAAAAATTCGATGTTTTCTGATCGCAATAGTTTCGCAGGAAATCCCGCTTAAAGAAGAAAACACTGTAACATTATTTTGAAATGTTTATCTCCATCTTTAAACTTCGAATAATGATATAACAAGTATTTAACACTTATAGTTATATTTATTTATTAGTCAAAATAATATTTATTGTTAATGTTCATTTCATAAACTTAGTTTTCAGTCCTTTAGCTCTCTATTTGCCGTTGTACTAGCAAAGCACCAATATAGTTGATTTCTTCGTTTCAAACAAATATTTTGAAACACACCGTCACACCGTTGATCAGCCTTGTATTGTACAAGTAGAAGTCTTTACTTTAACTTAAGTTTTAGTCCCTTTAATATTCACTTTCACTCACTTTCACTCCTTTTCATTTTTCACTTTTACTTGACTGACATGAAGACGGCTCTGTAGTGATGAACTGGTACATGCGGATACAATACTTCTTCGCAAATACTCTCAATTTCCCTTTTGTTTAGTGCTAGCACCACCTGTAGACACTCCTTGAATTCGTCCATCGTTAACCCCTTTGTTCTGCAAATAGAGATATGATAGGATGTTACCTCCTTTTTCGTATTTCAGTTATTCAAGTTATCGCAGATTGACAATCGCAGTTTTACCGTTGCTTCTCATTTTTTAGCAAAGAATTGTGCAACACTTGATTTACGTCTCATTTTCGTAGTGTCTGATTATTAGACGTCAAACATGACAAAAACTATTGCTATGTCACTAATAGGTTCGACACCGAACGTCAGTTTACCATAAGAAACATTAAATTTAAATCTCAAATTGCTGACACAACGTGTGGTGTCACACGAAGCCTAGATCCCTGTTTGACTAGCTCTCTGTCTGTTACTATCTCTCTGACTAGCTCGCTGTCTGACTATAGTTTTGCCACAATGTGACAAGGACATGATTGCTGCCTTTATAAGGCGGCTGCTTAATTTTACATCTCAATTTTATTTCCGTGAACTTGGTTCACGTTTGATATGATACAAAGCCTTCAAGATTTATAGTTCAGAACTTACCGTTGCTTGGCATGTTTGAAGAACACAATTTCTGCGTCTGTTGTGTCCACCGAAGTTCCCGGTCCTATTAGCCCCAACTCCCTCAGCATCTGAAAGTAACGGGTTTAAATCACGCCCTTAAATTTGCAGACTTTCCGACCGTATGGCTTTATTAAAATTCCCTAACCAATGTGTTAAAACGAACATTTAACGTGTTAAAAATGTCAATTCCCGGTTGTAGGCCGGAAGTGATGCCCGATCTAAGATTGTGTCCTATAAATTGTCCAAATAGTATGGCTATAAAACGTCCAGCTTGTCAAGTTTCTCGTTGGTCCTACTTGGCACCTCCACAGGAGGGAGGAGGGTTGGGAATCTCAGTTGGCTAGCTGGACTGTCCTTGTGAGTGATTATGGTACCACGGACCAGGGGTCTCCAATATACACAACTTCTATAGCTCACAGTACTGCCTAATTTGAAGGATTTAATATTTGATTATATTGTCTCCAGAAGGTCTCCTGTCGTACCGGCTGGTACTTCTACAATCCCCTTAACGATATAGAGTCATTGTTATGTACAGTATCAATTGTTATTTAGGACTCACAGCAGCCCCCCTTCCTGCTTTTTTCGAAGTGGTTAATGATTTAAAAAGAAATGCTTTATTTTAGATTGCATTACATTTTCTATGTTTGCTAATCTTTCAATCGAGGTTCAAATCAAGTTCGTATAGATTTTTAGAAATCTTAGCCCTCAGCAAATTGATATATTTGTGTCTAAGTTTACGAGGTAACATCTTTGGTAACTTGTACAACTAAGATCTAATGTGGAATAATAGCTCATGACATCAAATCGTATGTCATACCAGGACACGTTATCAAGATTTCAAAGTAAGAAAGTAGTTTTGCAAGCGAGAAAATCAGATATAACTCAATAACCATACATATCTGGTTGTGCAATAGCTGGATTTCATGGTTCGGAAGACACATGGTTTCACGGTATTTTGAAATCTTGTTGTTTTCAATGTTGAATTGTACTGAACTTCGAAAAAACCTTGCGCTCGTTTATCTCTGTAAGTCATCTAGTCAATACGTCAATACTTTATAGAAAATTATACAACGATTGTTTTTTATGAGGTATAGGCAACATAATATAAGATTTAACTATTGGCTATTATTTTCTATAATTTGAATTTTGCGCAATAATCATTCTAAGTCATTGCAGTACAGTTTTATACTAGGTTTGAGTTTTGGTATTTGTGAGCTTACGTTACGATCGTCGTCGTTCAAATCGACATTCTACAATAGTTCTATAGCCTATATAGCTCTATAGAAACGTTTGTATTAGAATCATATTTGTTTTGCTGTTCCGCATCCTGTTATCTTTTTATTCTTAAAGAGTTAGGTATTTGTTTACATGGCCCCGATTATACGTGCAATTCTGCACGTATCAAATAAGTATGTCCTTGCCAGAATATGTTTACAATAAGATTGCTCAACTTAATAGTTTAGACTGGCAGAAACTCGGAAAGGGATTGTTCACCGTATTGTCAGTTGTCTTTATTAATCAAGCTCGACAGATTGTTATATGGTGCGTAGCCGTAGACGCTTCTGTTAAAATTTTAAATTGTCATCCTTCGTAGTTTAAGACATCAATTTTTGTTGCGCTGATTGAAATTTCCAATTATTTGTAGAGTATATGTCCGGGCACTGGCAAGTGCCTTAGGTGAGTCACCAATCATATCCTAGATTAGCTATTTGTAAATCTTTGGTCCTCAACTAAAGATCTCTTATAACTGATCGAGATCATCGTATAATAGAAAATAGACGATATTTTATATAAATGTACCTGCAAATAGCGCTTCTCAGACAAAAAGTCCTTGCCGTTGAGTTGTTTAGTGTACTCTGTGAAGTTCTCAAAGTTTTTCCTCACGACAAACTCAGCTCTGGTTTCCTCCCTCCTCTCCACCACCTCCTCCTCCTCCTCCTCGTCCTCCTCCTCTAGCGGCTCGGCGCTGGGTATCTTCAGGGAGTGTGAGGAGTGCAAGGAGATAAAACTTCCGCTGTCTTGATCAGGGTTCAATCCGTCCGGCTCGTCTGACGGTGAACGGCTTTCTGTCAGACCTTCAACTGACACTGCCGTTATCACTGATTCCGACAGTGTCACTCCTGTCTCAATGATCGACTTTTCTTCCGTTGTTTTGTTTGGATTGTCATCATTTTCTATTGAAATATCGTCGAGAGACAACCCTATATCCCCGGTATCCTCGTCTTTCTCTTCCTCGACCTGCTCCGCCTCCTGATCTTCACTGATTGCAGACAGAGCCTTCCTCACAATCGACTGTGCTCGCTCTAACAGCTCTCTTTCTTCCGACATTTTTCAAACACAGGTGGTTTTTGTTTTAGTTTTTTCGAGGGAAATCAACGGAATCAGCCGGTGGAATATCTTACAAGTGACAAATGTGACTATTGGTGACAAAATATAAGCTTTGCGACAAACAAGTATTAGGAGGCTATAACGAGGAAGTCTCGACCAGAGATGAAGTCAAAGTTAGTACAACATAGTGACAGTTTAGTAACACGTCAGGCGGCAAATGTGAGGTTGTCGGATATGTACTGATAATAATAGGTAACATCACCCTGCTCCAAACAATATTAGTGACCATGACAACAGTGAAGCATTACTCTGAATCAGTATATTAGATTTGTGTCCATGGTAACCGTTTCAAGAAATCCGATACTAACCCCTGCTCGGGTTAAACTTAAGGGTCTTTAGCAAGTTAAGATTTGTATTTTAATTAGAATTGACAGAAATTTCATATTACCAATATTAAGCAGCTGCTAGTACCGAAAGTTACGTCGTTTCTATAAGTCTATAGTTGCAAATTGTGATCTATGATCTATGTGATAAGGTCCAGAGTTCGGAATCAACGTCTAACTACTTTAAAACTATTCTCATTTTATAGAACACATAAGCCTATTCGAATTACCTACTATCGTGAAACTAGATTTGCCCTGATGCCAGTTATAATAATGAAGTAGAATGTCTTGTTTTGAGTGTGTTTCTGATTAATTGACCGTCCTGAAAGTGGAAACTATGACTAGTGCAAGCTGTCTAGTATCGAAAGTGAAAGCTAGCACTTACTTACAACCTCAACTATTTAGTTAGGCTGAACTAGTAACTACCCGTTAAACAGTAGTTTACTTATTTAGACATAAACCACCTTCTACAGTAACCAACCTTGCTTAAGTTCTTTATACCAATTTCTTAATAGGCTGGATAACTATCTGCCATGTGATATAATAAAGAGCAGGTTAAAAGATCAAAGCTGGGTATGGTTCATTCCAAAGTGATGGACGTCTAGGATGCATTCTATTCTGGGATTCAGGGAACAATTTTATAGCACTTGACAGCGTTTGTCAATATTGAATGGCCATATCTGGCTACTTATTGATTGATCACTGCCATGTGATGGAAAGAAAATCTGTTCTCTGGCGACTGTTATGATATTATTAATTTTACATGAATCTTACTGTGATTGCACTAATTCAAAGCATACGTGTTCTTGTCAGTAACCATGTTGTTGACATATCATGTTGACATATTATTTCGTAATTCGTGCCCTAACCAGTCTGGAAATTTGAATTTATAATTTGGAGGATTATGATTTGGTTTTCTACGTTTATTAACTTTTTTTTACCAGAATCAAACAAATCTAACCTTTATCTTTTGGACAATTCATCTTAAGAAATGAAATTGAAACATCATTAACGAAATTAGTTTTAATTGGCCAAGTTAAATCATGGTAATTGACTTTTCCGGGTTTTTAGTTCTAACGACCACGAATGAGATCCTTTTTCCTCTAAGTTTTAAGATTTTGGACTCTTTTAAACAAAGAAGCTCGATGTTGACTGAAACGTAATACTTTCTCGATCCGTAACTTACTGTTTCTGTTTCAGAATGAGGATACACGTTGATCCCCGACAAAGACACCAAGTGAAAACCGTTGTGGAAGCAGCTCACATCGTACACAATACAATCTAGAACTAAGTCCCTTGTTGTTGAAACGAGATACGGGTTCCTCACATCCTGGTAACGAGATACAGATCTCTTACCCTTTCAGTGACACTGGACATTGGACAAAACTGAATGCACTGTGAAAGAGTACAAACTTTATAAACGAGAAAGTCCAGTTAACTTCAAGTTGTATTGTTGTTGATTATAAGTATTGAAATTCGAGTTTGTTGATAACAGAATAATCTTATAACAGAATAATCTTATAATATATACTTTTAAGGGGAAAAGATTTAATCAGTATCGAGTATCTGGTCTGACCCACTAAAATTGTTTCCTAAACTCGAATTTGTTCTACATTTCAATGGCAGAAAAAAAGTCAGAAAAGGTCAGAAAAAATGAGCGTTTCGACATTATCTTAAAATATCTTGATATTTTTCGTTACCAGTTCTGAATGATAAATCGTCTTTTAATAGTTTTGTTTTAGCTTTATAGGCATCCCCATGAGGGCCCTGGTCTAATACCGAGATCTGCTAAACAAAGATTTTGACTTCAATGTCGAAATTACGTGTAAATAAATATACATTCGGGTTGTTGACTGTTTCAAAAACCTTTGGGATCCCGGCGACCCGGCAGTATCTTTAATGCTTGATGCAAGCTAAAGCAACTCCTAGTACAATCAACTATGAATATTGCTGAACTTAATGAAGCCGACAACTTAGCAATCATTTTAAGTTTGGCTAAAAGTGTCTTAAGACCTTATGCTAAAGTATTTCAAGCGAATTTACAAACATTTCTGGCACTCAAAAAGATTTCTATTTGTGCTTTGTCGACTTTAAAAGTTTTAAGAACTGATGTACCGTATGATGTTTTGATGTATCATATTTTCAAGTTACATTTTTCAAAATAAAGTGTTTAACTTGTAGTTATTCGAATTTTTTTTCAAATCTGCTTGTCGATCTGACCGATAGACTGACAAATACTTAATAGCACTCATACCACGAGTAATATTTAGATTAGTTTGGTTTTAAGACGTGTTTCTACTCAAAAATCAACCTAAATATTGCGGGCCTCTGGCCCCCGTGTTCCCTTGGGTATACGATTTTATGGCCCAGCAAAAAGGTTCAAACAGAACTTAAGTTGGTTATCAATGGGGGATTGGAAAAGTTATATTTTCCAATGAAACCCAATTAAAAAGTTAATGCAAAAAACCAGATGAACAAGAATTGCGGCCGCTTTCACTGTGTCAGGCGACCGCTGAATTTCCCGTATTAATTATCATGCCGTCGCTTATTGTAATTAAAATTCGCGAAATAAGGAATCATAATACGCAACCACTAACCACACGTAATTTCGGTTAATTTTCATAGTTCTGGCTCTGCACGTGTAGATACAGACGCGCGAATTATTGCAGCCGTTCAATGCGTGATTTTAAAATTTCACTCTGCACGCGCAAAGTTTGAACACTATCGCGCGTTCTTTTCATTGTTTTATTTCAAATATCTTGAGTCTGTATGACGTCGTCATAATCATTTCGTCTGTGCTACCTTTATAATTTATTCATAGTCATACTGCGTTGTGTTTATACTTTATACTAATAGCGTTATGTAATTTGTCGTTAAATGATTTGTACCGTGTACGG
>JH155432.1:4263-15374 GCA_000226015.1 Mnemiopsis leidyi | reverse complement strand
CTATAAAGTTCATAGAATTTTGGTCATTTTTCTTGATGTGAGGCAAATATACATAATTTTCATAATGATTATGTATATCTGAAGTACATTCTGCGGCCTTGGGCAGCTAAAACCTATAATCGTATTTGTATACATGATAAGTTTGATAAAGGAGCGCGGACGTACGTACGTACGTACGTACGTACGGACACTTTTCGAGCTAATATTCCAAAATTACGCTGTCGATCGCCAACCCTTGTTTTGTACTTTTTGTGCACGTGCACAAAACGTATCAAAACAATCTTGCCATTTGGGCCCTTCGGGCCCAAATGGCAAGATACGGGAAAAAATAAAATGTCTCTTCGTAAAGACAGACTAAAAGAGGTAAGTTAGAATTTTGGCCAAAATTTGCCAAAAACCGCCTCATGCCAAAAGTGATCCATCTTTGACTGATCTCATCTGAGAGTCAAGGTTTGAAACTCATATAATGGCCTTGATCTGGACGAAATTGATAATGAAAATGTCAAATGTGACTTCCATCAGCAAACATAAGAAATTTGACTCGTAAATGGTAAACACTCATGAAATGCGACAGTGGAACGCGCCATGAGCCAGGACTAAGACGCGCACTTATCATTTCGACTTAAATGTTACACTGCAATGCGTGTAAATTCTTCATTTTACTATGATCGCGGGCTATATATTGTTGTTTTGGGCCACCGTCCGTGATACAATCCTAGCTTAACCTTTTTCATTTCTTTTTGTCTCATGGAGAATCAGAAAACCCTTGCAGTTGAGTTGTGCCATCACTAACGACGTTTATTGAGAATCGATTTAAGTAAACGAGGGCAGTTCTGTAGGGTTTCTTGACTTGTCACTTGTCCAATTCCAGAATTTTTCCGTGCTTATCAAAACAAGACTGAATAACAACTATACTTCGATATCTCCAATAACAGAGTGATTACGTATACATGTCACTTGATTGTGTCTGCACAATAACAAAAAACATATCATTATAATTTGCCTATATATACTATATAGTATATATAGCTGATAGCAGATATTATATCAGATATTCATATAGCTGTCTTTATTCTCGCCCTGCTTACTAAGCAGTGCTTAGTTAGTGCTTTGTGATATCATACTGAACTATTGTTCACGTTTTTTGTATTGATAGTCATTACATTTGTATTTTGTATGATTTATATAATAGCTTTTGCGTGATAATAGAATGTCTGGATATAATGAAAATAAATATCACGGTATCAAGCCATAAAGGGGTTACGAGACCTTGTTACTTGAGTACTTCATTACCCAGGCTACTTACAGCTTTGGATTTGAAGTTAAAACTTCTAAATTATTGAACCCGTCTTGCCCTGCTATCGGTGCATGCCTGAGATATATTAGATATCTCTTTGTATAAGATGCTAGGACCATTATAACATATGAGTGTAATGTGTGTGTTTGTATATGTATAGAGTTGTTAAAATTTTTGAATAACCGATCTTCTTAGTGACTATGTAATCGACTGAGTGCATAGCCCAACTCATGTTCAAGTTTGTTCATACGATCGATTTATAATTCACGCTTATTACTTTATTAGAATCCCTGAATCCAATAACATTGTGTGCTCACCGTACCTACATGATGTACTTCTGTCACAACCCTGAAATAATGGTGATACAATTTCCTGATTACACTTGATAATCATATGCATGCAAAACCAATGCTGGCTCGTCCCAGTTGATTACCGATTATAGCAGATCCTTACTTATATACAGCTAAGCAGCTATAATGCTATAGTATAAGTTATACTTATAGTATAAGTTATACAATACTTGTGTTATAATTCCCTACTTAGGTCTAACTGACAGCTATCACTACTTTTATAGTATTTGTAGAGCGCTCATCTAGACAATGCAGAGGTTGTCGGATCATACCCAACTCGGCACGGTGCCGGTCCATGAATTTTCTGAATTGACCATCAGTGGAAATCGTGTCCGTTCAAATATCTGCTCCGTACACATCATGTAGCTTGGTTGATCCTTCGGCCCACCCACAACATAACACACCCGTTAACAATCAGTGCACACCTCTGGGAGTCGAGCTTGCTCGAAATGAGGACCTGAAAAAGGCCCCCTCCCCACTTGAAACTACTTTTATAGTATTCGTAATACTTGATAGCATTGATAGCATTGATAGTGAAAAAATGAATTTTCAGCTGCCTTGCCTTGATTTTATCATTAACAATCTTACAATTTCAACTTTTCAACAAGTTCTCATACATTTTTTGATTATCCGCATTAGATTATATATATATCAAACTGTATAACAAACGTTAAATAGCTCAAGGGAGCATCTTCAATATTTGGTCAGTGCTTGATTTCAAAGTGATTCCATCGCTCAATGCTTAACTTCGTGCCATGGCAATATGCATGGATAAGCTGTCACAAAAGCAGATTTAATGTGCTCTAGTGAGATAGAGGCCAAGAGAACAACAAGATGGTAATCCGAAACTAATCTACTTGTAGAAGTAGTAGTTCTCTAGAACTGTTGTACATATGTCTATTTGATTTTGAACTTATCTGAGTATTTAGTCGGGAAGTTTCAGTGTTTTTATTTCTAATTCTTTGTTATCGCGGGTCACAAGGAAAGGCAGTCAAGCCATCTGAATCTGATGATCGTTTCTTGGTAGTATCAAGTATTCTCGGAAGTATTCTTGCAGTAGTATTCCTGGTACATTATTTCTTTAATTCGCCTCAATGTGGTTTCTAATGAGGACTTTATTTACAAGCAACTGGTCAACCCAAAAATCAAGATGCAATGTTTTCCATTAAGTTTATTTAATTTCCATGTCAAATTCAATATTCTTTGACAATTTAATCGATTTTCACGTCAACCCCGAGCCGAGCGAACATTATAATATGACCACACTACCGACACCCGGAAATTGTCTCTCTTCGTGGCGTCTAGACACTTGTCGGGACTATTATATCCATCGCATAAATCAAGTTTTTGTTAATGGAGATTTACCACATAGATTTATATGATAACGCGGTTAAGATATTTAGAGATCGAATTTTCGTCTTGGCCCTATTTAACGAGGAAGTATAAGCTCACAATTTTATCATGGGAACTATTTTCAATCCTCACGCCACTTTGGTCAATTCTCAGCTTCGGGATAAAGGATCTCTATTATTATATAGCTGTTTGGGATTTATGATCGATTTGGGATTTATAATCGATTTATAATCGATTTTGAGGACTCAGTTCGCAAGACTCAGTTCGCAAGACTCTTATACTTATAGTGTTTATACTTACTTATTTTTTTTAAAGAGAGACTGGGTCTGTATGTTAGGTCCACAAGAGGGTAAAACCAAAAGGTTTTTTGCCTGTCTCTAGGTTAAGGAGGGTGAATAAAGGGGGGGGGGGGTGTTAGTGGGAAGTAGGGGGAGATATAAGAGAGATGAGTAAGGGACTCCAGTAACGACTTCGTGGCTGGAACAATTCCTTTAAAGAGTTTAAGAGTAAGACTAAGTAAGTTACACTCGCTTTACTGGTTGGGTTGATAAACTTTAAGTTTTACAACAAAGAGGTGCCTGCTTTATGCTTTCCCGATAAAATACGGAATAACTGCTTTTCAGTTCACACTTAGTATTTCACTTAAAGAGATTCTCATAGTGCCGCCACAACTGAAGCTCATGCAGGCTCACTAAGTCTCATCCCATTGGCTTATAAATAGACTCATTGTATACGTCATCGTTCATTGTCAAGAAGGCATTGCAGGGTCTTAATTTCTAAATGAGCAGCACCTTAAACATAAATACAGGCCAAGTTGGCTGCAATACTACTTGATAAATAAGGGACATCTGCAGCAGCCCTCCTCGCCCCTTTACCCAGATTTAGCACCTTCCCGCTCCCCTTGCAGCTATGAAGGCTAGATCAGGGTCCACCCGACCGTAAAATAGCTCAAGATAAGCTCCGATATGTGTGTATCGGTGTCCACTTTCAGCTCTTTTCTGATTAGTGAACATTGATACCATTGATGAAGACGGATTGAGCTGAGCTGCTCGAGAGATAATGGCAGGTAGTGAGGGAGCTGTATATATCGATACATTGCGGCCTGCTAGAGAGCACCTGCTTACCTCCCCAAACTTGCTCTATCCAGCTATATCGGTCAATAGCACTGATCAGCACTGTTTTGTCTCGGTGATTGACCGAGTGTTTCACTGTTTCGAGTCGGTTTCTTGTTACTTAGCAACTAGAGGGTCAGGGAGGGGAGGAGGTGTAGCCAGCCGTTGTAGAAAGTCTAGTTTGTTGTAAGACATTGTAATCTCGATGTTGGGATCGTTAATTGTAACTTCTCTTATGTTTGGTCTGTGTCATATCTTGCTAAATGATGTGTGTCTAGTAAGGAAGCTACATAAAAGAATTAATAATCTGTTCGTAAATTTTAAACTTGTTCAACTTTCAGCCATAATGATCAACTTATTAATAATATTTAAGGCCTGTTATTAATTATTTGTAAGTTTCGAGATTTTCAATCAGCTAGTTTTGTTTTGTTCACACTCTTGTACCAGGAACTGAAAAAAGTTAACTTAGAAAGTCCTTTTTTGACAAGACATGATATAGGAAGTGGGATTTAACTTTGATGTTCAGTGCTCGCAAATAGCTAGACATAATAATTGAATTTACAATAACCTACCTCCTTGGAGTCATGGGCCATGACTTTGAGACACTCGCCAAGTTTGGCCACACTATAATAATTCAGTAGTCGCAGTTTCAACCCTTCGGAATGTAGCTGGAATTCGGAATTGCGTATCCTTTGTCGGCATGTGGTTCCCATGGGAATAAGATATGTATATATATATATATATTAGAAGTGCTGTGGAGTTCAAGCTGTTTTATTGATGGCATTCCCTACATTTATGCTACATATGATTAATAAAATCTACAATTCTAACCAAAGAAGCGTAAATAACGTCTTATACAAAGCCTAAATGTCAATACGACGATCCAAACACTGGTTATGATTTCAAGAACAGTCTGCTGCCATGTGTTTGAATTTGATCATATATCCACATTGCACGTAGTATTCATATTTGATTGTATTTTATTTGTATGCACTTCAAGCTCTCAACCTCAATATCGCGCTTCTTAAATGCTTAACTTCTTAAAACAGGTTATATTAGAAACAAATTTGTCTCTAGTCTAGTAGTAGTAGCAAGTTGTTTCGTAGTGTCTGTATATTTGTTTTTCACGTCGACACTTAGGTGTGAATGCGTTTCAAAACAGTGGAGACACAATGATAAGGTGATTGTATTTGTAACAGCTCTTGCAGTAATTTTTCTCTACCTTAACCTAAAATTGATCATAATTATACTTCTAGTTCTATTCTACTATTGCAACGTTGTAGAAGAAAAGGAGACAAGATAAGATCCCTTTCACAGAGTCAGAAGATCATTTTAACTGTATGTTTGCAAATTTACACGGCCGCCCCAAAACTTCCCTCTTGTGGTTTTGCTCGTGTGATGGTGAAATTAAGCAAGCGCAAACGGATCCACTATAAGTGGAAAATTTCATGCGCGTGCGATCTGTTTGTTTAATTTCCTAATTATAACACATATTGACTTGGCTTGAACCGAGCAATTTCGTTAAGATAGGATATAAAAATCGAATGTACTTGTGCAGTTTAGGGCGACGATTTTCTTTTAATTTTTCGAATCAGTGTATCACCAAAAAGGGTAAAATTTAAGTAAAATGTTGCCAAGAGTGGAGCAAGAAATCCCTCCGCTAAACATGTTGCTGATGGATTAAACAGTGGGTACTGTTAACAGTACTTGATAACTTGTGCTGCAGACGTATGACTTACACATCGTGTGATGACGCCTTGGAGTTGGACCTGCCTTTGCTACGAGGTTACGAGCGATGAAAGCGCGAACGACTAGTGAACTAGTAGTAGTAGGTTAAGCCCGTTAAGTGAAATCCAGTTTCCAGCACGAGAAAGTTCAAGCAGTTCTGCGCCATAAAACCTGGAGATAGATAGCCATGCAGCTGATAACAAATTTCTATGACTGTTTAAACTTTAGTAAGGGGCAAAGTTGAATGCATCAAAGATTTATGCCACCGGTTTCCATCACTAAAAACTCAGAATGTCATAACATATTATTATCACTATATTACACCCAGATGGTATATTCTTATATTAGTGTATTATAGATGCCGATTGCCGCCCGGTGCGAATTTTTTTAGCACCGCTCATAACATGCGGGACTTTAGTTCTACAACTCTATAAGATTATAGGTAAGTGTGACGTGGGTTTTAGGCCTGCATCTGCCTCTGACGTCTAGGTAGGAATTTACAGGTGCCCCCTAGAATTTATATGGCTGTTTTGGTCTCTAATTCTGTATTAAGTTTTGCTACCACTTAAACATTCAAATGAGTGACTCTTATATCATTTTGGTTCATAGGAATTAAACATTTTTTCAGCAACTTTCACGTTTTAATAAAAGATGTACGTGATGACCTTATTATCATTATATATTATGATTATAATAAAACTTATCATTTTGGTGGCTGTCAGGGCGTTACATACTAATTTACTCGTTTATCATCATCTTTTGGATAAGTTAGCGCTTGCACAGTTGCACATTATATAATCTGATTATCTGAGAATCTGATGAGTCATTACATATTGGTGAGGAACGACCAGCCATTACTCTATGTACTTCGTTACCAAGGCTGCATGTGTCTTGTAAGTAAAATAGCTTTGTCAAAGTCATGCAGGGTATCCGTACCTGCTTAGACTGCTAGCTGAAGTATTCAAGCTCACCACCGTTGGGGCTGTTTGTGTGGAAATGAATCTGATGGGACCTCTAAGTCGACCTCATTTGATTTCATTGATCCGATGAACTGTTTCTACCGCTGAAAATATGTGTAGATAGGTTGATCGTCAGCTCTACCAATCACACGAAAATCCCACCTGCAGAGATTTAAAACGTTCGCTCAATTTGACTGATTGGCTGATGTTGGGTATCGCTAAAAGTAAGGGGGACTGCGATGGGAGATTAGGCAGAAAGGCGGAGGATGATTACATTAACCTTGTCTTATGCGGTGCATTATTAGAAACTTTTAGTTTGTATGTGCATCGCCAAGCAGATATACCCCAACAAACGGCAAATTTGATTGATCTAATCTTGTTTGTTGCTTTGGTTGGGAATGTGATATACCTTTTCTCGTCATGGGTAACTGGTATGAACTATGAGTGAGTTCTTACCTCTGTGTCGTCATAAGTAATATAAGAGTCTTATTACCGTTCTGTGTCGTCATAAGTAATATTATAGTCTTATTACCGTTCTGTGTCGTCATAAGTAATATAAGAGTCTGATTTCAGTTCTGTGTCATCATGACAAAGATAAGAGTCTGTTTGTAGTTCCCTGCTGTCATGGAAATTGATGAGAGACTGGTCTCAGTTTTGTGTCGGTAGATAACTGATAAGAATCTGGTTACAGTCCTGTGTTTGCTCTAACCAGAGCCCTTCTGGTGGCTGGAAAAGGCTTATTCTAGCTGCGTAGCAACCGCTGCGCGCGGCGTAAGCACCTTGTTAGGTAAAGTCATGTGTCGTGATGGTAACTGATAAGAATCTGGTTACAGTTCTGTGTCATCATGGTAACTGATAAGAATCTGGTTACAGTTCCGTGTCATCATGGTAACTGATAAGAATCTGGTTACAGTTCCGTGTCATCATGGTAACTCAAACTGATAAGAATCTGGTTACAGTTCTGTGCTATCATGGTAACTGATAAGAATCTGGTTACAGTTCTGTGTCATCATGGTAACTGCAGATAAGAATCTGGTTACAGTTCTGTGTCATCATGGTAACTAATGAGAATTGATGATATACAGTGAGACAGTATGAGTATCTTGTAGGATGACACCAAAAGCTTGACAACTACAACTACCGCTACCTAGATTCAAAATGTGCACAATATTTGGAGCAACAAGTTGATACTGGATAGTTATATCTATAAATACTCTAATGCACCAATATGAAATGTACGTCAACATTTAGGTGCAGTGCACCCTTTTAATGTGCCTGGCATATACTGTAAGGAACTATAATCATAATAATAATATACGCTACTTCTGATGTGACTTCCGATTGGGCAAGTATTTAAACAGATTAAATGAGTAAATTCGCGTCGTTACTAATTCTCATTAAATACTAAATTGCTGGTACGTCTGTTGGTTTGTTATATCGACTATTGTACATGGCCATTATAATATTGGATTGTACGCCATTTTGATGAGCTGCGATTTTGATGCAACCCTTGACAAAAGTTCATTTGCCGTCGGAAAGCTAAGGCTCAGAGCGAAGATAAATTAATTAAAAGTTATTTCAAATTTCTTTGTATTTTCAATGTCCTTAAAAAATTTTAGAAATTCAATACAAATTCATCTTTGATTTTCATCTCGATCTGATTTGCGAAGATAAAGCAGTATTACGATAATCTAGTATCTTTCTCAATCTTTTTAGCATCAAGTAGTTATTAACATTAAGTCTCATTCTTCAAATTTAGTAGCTTTGTTGATTGTCTCTGTAGACTTGAAAATGCGTTTTTAGCAAAATTTTTGTCAAATATTTCGAACTGACACGTTCATATTCATTTACTCAATAATGTATTTAATTTGTAGTGTTGAAATAGTTTAAAACTAGTAACACAATTCAGAAGTCTATCCTCGCTTTCCTTCTATTTTTCGTCAATCATTTTTTGTGTTTCTCAATCTATCGCACAGTGTCGGAAAATCGCTTCATACCGAACATAAGTTATAAGTTTAACCCTGCACAAAATCGGTAGTGTGTAGTCTAGCTCGGGCTACATAAAATGTTCGTGTAGCCAGGGAATTAGGGAAACTTGAAACTTAACGTAGAAATCTTAAAAATCACCTGAACGACTGATTTGTTTCAGTAATTTCATAATTGAGCTCCCATTCATAAATTGCCATGTTTTATGTGTCAACTGTCTAGGCAATCAGAATCACCCACTCCAATTCAACATGAATCAATTTTAAAACTTTATCTAATATTGTCCTTTATTACCAAATCGTTTCTAGGTTATTCTACATCCGAAACCCTGGAAATTTTTCGCCGCGATGGGCATTTTCTGGGTTCCAATTTTGCACTTAAACCCCGGTTTTCGAATTCATTGAATTGGGCCTCTAACATCGGCATTTATAAGACATACCAAATCGCTTCTTGGTAATTCTGTTTGGAAAAATCCTCAAATTTTGTCGCCTGCAACGAACAGTGCCAGATGATTTATTTCTAGGCTACATGAAACTTTAGCTTTTGAGCAGGCATGTCAAAATTAAAGTCATAACACTACAACAAGTTGCTTTTAGTTTAAAAATTCGTTCAAACTGGATCCTAGAGAGTATTATAAATTCAAAAATACCGAAGAAAATCTTTTATCTTAGGGAATATAAGGGTTTAAAAAATTTTAATTTCCAACTAATAGTTATTTGACCTGATGTTTGGATACGTTACTAGTCTTAGAGTCGGATTAACGAGCATTCATTTCTAAGATGAGTTTACAAGTCTGTTATAAAATCATATAAGTTTAACCATGGATTCACTTCAAAATGCCAATGACGAACATTGGATCGGTTTCGATAAAAATCCCCACGTTTTATATCTAAGTTCGCAGAACTTGAGAAGTTGAGCAGGTTGAGAAGTTTCTTAAACTTCGTCTAAAACATTTTCTAAACTTACTTAGATTTCAGCTTCAATTTGTCCAGTATATCCAAATACATATTCCCAACAACCTCTTATAAGAGGGAGTTCGAGCAGGGTATTCGTCTGTCTTTGCTAAGATTGGGCGGTGCTACTAGTACTATATTATTATATTTGTTAGCATCTTCCTTTAAAATCTTCAGTCTCAACATGAACACGTCTATTTTTAGCAAACAGCTGGTGTCTAAGTCGTCGGCTCGCATTTCGAATAAGTTTTTGTTTTTCTTGATCAATGACATTCACATTTGCAGAAAAAATTATCTTAAATACAGGTTTTTGCCAATCATTAGCTATTTCTGATGGTATGTCTGTCCCCATGACAGCCCGTGCTTTCTTTATAACAGTAACAAGTAATCATGGATCAGGAATAGACTTTAATCAAATGCCACTCCTTAACAACGATAGTTAACTAAAAAAGTCGTGCATGGTGCCATTTATTTGCCATATTTGAGTTGCCAGAGCAGATCAACCTTATTCTAATGACAAAAACGTCCGCCAAAATTCAAACATTTATCTCCATTTACCTGGTCATTCGTTGCTCGCTTCAAGCGGCCCCTCATATTTAATAACTTTCGTGCTAGTTCCAACTCATGTTTTCTAGTTTACATATAAATACTTGTAGCACATTCACTCGCTTAATTCAACAACTGGTGCTTCGTGCTGGAAAAATATCCTACGGGCATGGATGAAAAGATGTAATCTTCATGTTTTAGTTAGTTTCGTGGAACTTTATGGTTAGTTAAAGAACGAGATGGCATAATTTTTCATAATTTTATTGTCGTTATAATAACTGTACATCTTTATTTCGTGATATTGATAATATCAGTAACTCTAAGTAACAGCTGCCAAGAACACTCTTTTCTCATTATTTTTATACAGAAATGTAAGATAATGCATCATTAAGGATTTCAAAATTAAACCGAAAGCACCTGTGCAAGAATCACAGACTTTACCACAGACTCAACGGGTCGGATATTGTGTGGCACGATTTTTCCTGTTTAATTTGCACGTATTTCAACCGCAGTTTGTTTTTTAAAGTTCGTATATTCTTATATTTCAAACTGTAATTCAAAATGCAGAATATCGTGACCTCCGCCGAAATTAAAACTTGCAATTTTGTCTTTTTGGTTGTGCAAAAACACCAGCTGGTTTTGTTGGTTTGAATTGAGTCGTATTTCAGGGCAAATTATATCCTATTTAGTATTTAAGGTGGTTCTGCCCGGACAAATAGGAAGAACGTATCGCGGCTGGTGGATATATCTTTATTGCATTGTAATTGTTAGGTCTATACATTGATACAACCAGATCTCTGTTTCAGTCTCATTTCTCTCTCTCTCTC
>JH155427.1:0-12208 GCA_000226015.1 Mnemiopsis leidyi | reverse complement strand
GTTTAATTACTTAAGCTAAGCTGGTCAAGTTTAATGACTTAAGCTAAGCTGGTAAAGTTTAATGACTTGATCTCCGCAGCTACCTGTATCCCGCATTAGCTGAGGCAGTTGCGTACGTTCTAATGACATTTCCTCTGACATACATTGGGAGAAAATTAACCCTTTCAAGTTTCTATTGTATCGGTGAGAAATCTTTCAACCTTTTTATAGTTATTTATTCATATCCTCTGAGAAATCTCTGAAAAGAATGCCGGACTTATTAGCCTCACATTGTGGCCCAGCAGGCCTGACAACGTCAGGCAAGGACTTATCAATCTAGATCCCAGGATAAATACGTTCTTATTTAAGACTAAGATGAGGAATAGTCTAGAAAATCTAGTAAGAAATAAACAGTGGCTTAATGTAAAGGGGATAAAGGGATCTTGAAAGTGGATACTTCTGTGCAACATCTATTCAAGTTCCTTAAGGCAAATTAAGCTAACACTTTAGATATACCGCTTTAGATATAACACTTTAGATATATCGCAAGGGGCAAGGCTAACTGGCAAGGGCTTCACCCCACCCATTTGCATTTCAAGGTACAAGAAATCTGATAATCTTAAAACTAAAGCTCTGTAGGCAGGTCAAATATTATTTCTCATTAACCCGCCCCGCGCCTATTGCTGTGCCATCTTTCAATTTCCTAAACATCATTCTCTCTCAGCAAGTGCTTCATTTCTCTTCGCTCTCATCCCTTCCACAATTCCTGGGTTCATCTCGGTCGAGCAGCTCAGCTGCCTGGTCGGCAGCACGTTTGTGTCGGCGGCGTTTGGCGGCGTCTACATCTACACGGCGGAACTGGCGCCGACGTCTCACCGTGGGAAAATTATGGGGATCTGTCATATGGGCTCTCAGATAGGTTTTTTTTCGTTGCCCCAACCGATTTACTGACTAAGCATTACCAATACCAAGCATTAAATTAAACAAGAATTGCGGCCGCTTTCATTTTCACTGTGTCAGGCGACCGCTGAATTTTCCGTATCAATTATCATGCCGTCGCTTTTTGTAATTAAAATTCGCGAAATAAGGTATCATAATACGCAACCACTAACCACACGTAATTTCGGTTAATTTTCATAGTTCTGGCTCTGCACGTGTAAATACAGACGCGCGAATTAATACAGCCGTTCAATGCATGATTTTAAAATTTCACTCTGCACGCGCAAAGATTGAACACTTTCGCGCGTTCTTTTCATTGTTTTATTTCAAATATCGGTGAGTCTTCAGTCTGTATGGCGTCGTTACAATTAAATTGTCTGTGCTACCTTTACAATTTATCTATAGTCATACTGCGTTGTGTTTATACTTTATACTAATAGCGTTATGTAAGTTTGTCTTTAAATAGATTTGTACCGTGTACGGAGCTGAATGCTGACATTAAAATCGTGTTACATTCATCTTTCAATCTGTCAAATTTCGACAAATTACTCAATAAAACTAAAGTTCATAGAATTTTGATCATTTTTCTTGATGTGCGGCAAATATACATAAATTTCATAATGATTATGTATATCTAAAGTACATTCTGCGGCCTTGGGCAGTTAAAACCTATAATCGTATTTGTATAGCATGATAAGTTTGATAAAGGAGCGCGGACGTACGTACGTACGTACGGACACTTTTCGAGCTAATATTCCAAAATTACGCTGTCGATCGCCAACCCTTGTTTTGTACTTTTTGTGCACATGTACAAAACGTATCAAAACAATCTTGCCATTTGGGCCCTTCGGGCCCAAATGGCAAGATTGTTTTGATACGTTTTCTGCACGTGCACAAAAAGTACAAAACAAGGGTTGGCGATCGACAGCGTAATTTTGGAATATTAGCTCGAAAAGAGTCCGTACATACGTACGTACGTCCGCGCTCCTTTATCAAACTTTTCATGTATACAAATACGATTATAGGTTTCTGCCCAAGGCCGCAGAATGTACTTTAGATATATACATACTCATTATGAAATTTATGTATATTTGCCGCACATCAAGAAAAATGATCAAAATTCTAGTTTCGAACTTTTATAATTTTATTGAACTTTTATAGTTTTATTGAGTAATTTGTCGAAATTTGACAGATTGAAAGATGAATGTAACACGATTTTAATTTCAGCTCCGTACACGGTACAAATCTATTTAACGACAAACTTACAATTACATAACGGTATTAGTATAAAGTATAAACACAACGCAGTATGACTATTAGGTAGGTTCAGAAAACCAAAATATGTCCAAATAATTACAATTTTCAGCTAATCTGTTGCTCCCTAGGCCCAATAACCACCAAAAAAATTTTGGTGATAATTGAAACGGAAAATTCAGCGGTCGCCTGACACAGTGAAAGCGGCCGCAATTCTTGTTTAATTTTATGCTTGGTAATGCTTCATGGTCAGTAAATCGGTTGGGGCAACGAAAAAACCTATCTGAGAGCCCATATGACAGATCCCCATAATTTTCCCACGGTGAGACGTCGGCGCCAGTTCCGCCGTATATATGTAGACGCCGCCAAACGCCGCCGACACAAACGTGCTGCCGACCAGGCAGCTGAGCTGCTCGACCGAGATGAACCCAGGAATTGTGGAAGGGATGAGAGCGAAGAGAAATGAAGCACTTGCTGAGAGAGAATGATGTTTAGGAAATTGAAAGATGGCACAGCAATAGGCGGGGCGGGTTAATGAGAAATAATATTTGACGTGCCTACAGAGCTTTAGTTTTAAGATTATCAGATTTCTTGTACCTTGGAATGCAAATGGGTGGGGTGAAGCCCTTGCCAGTTAGCCTTGCCTCTTGCGATATATCTAAAGTGTTATATCTAAAGCGGTATATTCACTATATCTAAAGTGATAGCTTAATTTGCCTTAAAGAACTTGAATAGATGTTGCACAGAAGTATCCACTTTCAAGATCCCTTTATCCCCTTAATAAGAACGCATTTATCCTGGGATCTAGATTGATAAGTCCTAGCCTGACGTTGTCAGGCCTGCTGGGCCACAATGTGAGGCTAATAAGTCTGGCATTCTTTTCAGAGATTTCTCAGAGGATATGAATAAATAATTATAAAAAGGTTGAAAGATTTCTCACCGATACAATAGAAACTTGAAAGGGTTAATTTTCTCCCAATGTATGTCAGAGGAAATGTCATTAGAACGTACGCAACTGCCTCAGCTAATGCGGGATACAGGTAGCTGCGGAGATCAAGTTATTAAACTTTACCAGCTTAGCTTAAGTCATTAAACTTTACCAGCTTAGCTTAAGTCATTGAACTTTACCAGCTTAGCTTAAGTCATTAAACTTTACCAGCTTAGCTTAAGTCATTAAACTTTACCAGCTTAGCTTAAGTCATTAAACGTTACTACTGCCAGCTTAGCTTAAGTCATTAAACTTTACCAGCTTAGCTCAAGTCATTAAACTTTACCAGCTTAGCTTAAGTCATTAAACTTTACCAGCTTAGCTTAAGTCATTAAACTTTACTACTGCCAGCTAAGCTTAAGTAATTAAACTTTACTACTGCTAACTTAGCTTATATAGTTAAGCTTAGTTAAGTTAGCTTTACTCGCTACGAGTTAGTTTAGTTAGCAGATAGCTAGACTATAGCTAGACTAAAATCTTGTTAAGCTAAGCATGATACTTCATTTAGCTTACTTGAAATCAGCTCAACATAACTTGGTTTATTTATCTCAAGTTAGTTTGCTAACTGCCCCGAATTCATCTATAGTATATAGACACTCGGCTTCAATCTTACATCTTTACACTCGGGTTTACACCCAGAAAATAAACGTGTGCGCATTCGCACTCGTGATTCTCAGAATCGAGATGAAGATAATTTTACCTGAGATAGTAGTTGCCATCACTGAAGTTTCCCCAGGTAAAAGTAAAGCCGTAATACAAGAAACCCACAACCAGCCACATGAAGGACTGGATTGCAGTTTGTAGTGCCATCTCTCTGAAATACGTTAGATTTTGCCTAAAGTGCCATTTCTCTGAAATACGCTAGATTTTGTCTAAAGTGTCATTTCTCTGAAATACGTTAGATTTAGTCTAAAGTGCCATTTCTCTGAAATACGTTAGATTTAGTCTAAAGTGCCATTTCTCTGAAATTGGTGAAAACTTCGTGAAACGTTGAATAATTAATCTTAAAAAACATTTACTGAGAGTTTTCAATGAATATAAATGTAGAGGTTCACATTTTTAGTGAACACTAAGAACTGTGATTAAATTTAAGTGATGGAAAACGGGAATAAAACTTACGGGTAAGTGACAAAATCTTGGAGGGTCTCCAAAAATGATCTTTTTTCTGTGACAATTCCCTCCTCTCTTAAATTCACGTTGTCAATGTTGAAGTTACTATTGTTTATCCAACCTAGCCACTTCAAACTTTCCTTAGCACTAGTTTCGTCCTCTGGAATTAAAAGATGAAAATACTTTTGTTTTTGTTACACCTGTACCAAGGCTTATTAAATACAGTTACACTGAAGAAGCATCATGAAAGATTCTATATCTTTCATCGGTGACTCTCCCTATTTAACCCTAAATCACGGATTCCCGGTCATACAGCTGAGTCAAATACCGAAAAAGATTGCATAGATAAATGTGCTAAGCGCACCCCTCCAGGATTGGCGGATCTGGGAATCGAACCCCTGAACTACTGCATGGAAGTTTGGGGCAGATACCACTGCACCACCAACCCATACTTAAATAATAATAACATAAACGGTGAACAGTTCTACAATGGAATACACTGCAATCGGCTACTATCAATAGGCCGAGTTAAACAAATGGTAAGAAAAATTATTGATATTGACCTACTCACGGCTCACAGTTTATGTGATATCACCACGGAAAGAAAGCATATAAAACCCTACATAACCTCAGTAAAAAGTAAGCTCCTTACTTCGATTTACCCTACATAACCTGAGTAAAAAGTAAGCTCCTTACTTCGATTTACCCTACATAACCTCAGTAAAAAGTAAGCTCCTTACTTCGATTTACCAGGTAGAATCCAGGCGAGTCAGGCATGATCAGGACACAGAGGGTGGGTGGTATAACGAGACAGCTGTTGAGTACCAGCAACCACTTCCAACTAAAATGTTGTATTGCTGGTGTCGTTATACTTATGTATTTAAGTTTAATTACAAATACATGCTGCCAGAAATAGGAGACTTCAATGCCTTCATATTTAAAAATTTCGCACTTAAGTAGTTTCAAACAATTGAAAAATGTGCATCCAAAATTTTGATTATACCTACTTATTACTAATAACCAGGTTTATCCAAAATTTCGGTTGCAAAGTTATAATTAAGTGTCAAGGAAAGGCAACTCATTGAAAATACATTGTGTAAATTTGTATGTAATTAATTAATATTCGAAAAAATTAAAAATTAAAGAAAATTACAAATTTAAATACTTCACCTGGTGACATAATACCCTGCAAGTGGAGATATGATGTAGCCCACCGCCCAGAAAAACTGATAGCCTCCATTCGCAAACGTTCTCCAGGTAGAAGGAGTAAATTCCAACATGAAGACAAAAATACCGTCCATGGCACACATGAGTGCCATTCCTGATTGAGTTTGGGAGGATTGAATTAAGGGACAACCATCTGACAAAGAAATTTGGCTCGACAGTGCAGTGCAGGAATTATTTCTCTGAATACCAAAATTCACAACAACGTACTACTCTGCCTATGATTAAGTTAAATTTGAGATTGAGTTAAATATGAGAAAAAGTTTCGCTTAGTTGCATCTGAAATAAAAATACATTAAGCCACATCCGAGATTTAGGTACATCTAAGATGACTACCTACCTACCCCATATAAATCGGAAGACGAGGAAGAATTCTACGGAGGGAGAAGCGAGAAGAACAAAGTTATTGACAAAGAGAACGAGACAGCCAATCAGAGCTCCATATTTTCTGCCAAACACATCGTACAGATTCCTGCAAGGAATCTTTGTTTTTTAATCAATCTTGTTATTCATTCGAGCAATAGAGAAAGGTGTTTTGTGGAGGGGTCACAAATTGCTTATAACACGTGAGAGCATTGTTGAATTTGAGGAGCCGAACCAGACTCTCATCGATCAATCGCTGTAACGTTGTACAGAAAATGTGATCCCTCCAGGCCCCTCAAAAGAAACAACAAGATGTCCGAAGTACTTTCACTACTCACCCACACAAAGAACCAACAAGATGTCCGAAGTATCCAACAGATCCAGTAAGGGTGAACAACCAATATCTTCCACAGTGCAGATCCCAGTCTATCGAGAAGGTAGATCTTCCGTCTACGTCCCAGAGAAAATCTGTACCTTCTTGTAGGGGCTCCTCTTTGTCTTTCCCACAGAGGATATCTATAGCGTCTTCTTGAGCTGGGTAGGCAGAGATAAGGTTTATTTGGAGATTGTTAACAATCAGCATTGTGTTAAGTGTTAGTGTAAAGGAATTAAGCTATGATAGGTTACCAAGTTACTTAATTACCAAGATAAGTAACCAAGTGAGTAGATAAATTCAAGTTATCATATAATCTGGTTACCAAATACTTGTACCCAGTTACTTGGAAGCAAGTCGCGAAGGTCAGTTGGTATTTGGTAAGTTGAAACCGAGTTATCAAGTTACCAAGTTACTAAATTACAGAGTTTCTAAGTAACCAAGTTAATAAATTATTGAGTTACTAAGTAACCCAGTTACAAAGTAACCGATTCAATAAATTACAGATTTACTAAGTAACCGATTCACTAAATGACGGAGTCACTAAATTACCGAGTTACTAAGTAGCCGAGTTACTAAGTAACCGAGTTACTAAGTAACCGATTCAATAAATTACAGATTTACTAAGTAACCGATTCACTTAATAACGGAGTCACCAAATTACCGAGTTTCTAAGTAGCCGAGTTACTAAGTAACCGAGTTACTAAGTAACCGAGTTACTAAGTAGCCGAGTTACTAAGTAGTCGAGTTACTGAGTAACCGAGTTACTAAGTTACTAACCCATATCTTCGAGCAGTGTACTACCCTTCCTGGAAACACAAGTGTCACTGGTACTTATACATTTCCACTGTTTGTAGGGAAGGTAACCTCCAAATGCTGGATAGTACGACCCATTCGACGCTGTCTGGGAATCGGAATGATTACTTCCAATTTCCACATTTAATGTTTTCACAACAAAATTTCTAGATTGAAGAAGATAATGATGATTAGTTCTCTTTAAATAAAGGTTTTTGGGGAGGAATCACAAATTCATCGTATTATGTGATAGCGACTGACATATGAGAATAGATTTGATGAATAAATTTTGAGCGACGCTATATCACGTATTAAAAACGATTTGAGACCCTTTTCCACAGATGGCGACCAAAATACAAGTTGATCTGCCCCCCTCCTATCTTTATAGTTTTTTACCTACCGCCATAAAAGACATGAGTCCTATCCAAAGAAGCGCCATTTTCCAAGAAGGCCGAGCAGCGACGGCATTGATGACCTGCTCTGTGGTCATTTCGGCAATAACTCCGACATTTTGATCGCGAGCACTCAACTGGATCTGGTCTTTGTTTATATCTTCTGTCATCCTTGCATCAATATCTCGTACTCGTGGGGTATCTTTTGACTTTGTTTCGATTCATCAGACAACTAAACGTCTTAAATCTCCTGCGGCCGAGCTCTGTTTAAACAGCTATATATGATAATCAATATTATTACTTTCGCCTAAGCCTTTTGTTTTTAGTGCTGATACTTGATAGTAGTATTAAATGTCGGCGAAATATCGACATAGTTAATTCCCACTTATTTAGTAAATTGGGTAGATGTCACAAACAGGGCAATAGCGGCGACATGTATCGACAAATATAGTGAATATTTTTGGCGTCAAATAGTGAATATTTTTGTCGTCAAAATCAAATAGTGAATATTTTTGTCGTCAAATAGTGAATATTTTTGGCGTCAAATAGTGAATATTTTTGTCGACAAATATTGAATTATTGTGTCATCAAATAGTGAATTATTGTGTCATCAAATAATGTATATTTGTGTCATCAAATAAAAAATACTTGAGTCATCAAATGAAAAATATTGACATTTTGCGGACTACGTTACTTGGAAGTCGGGAATATTATGACCGGGATAAAGTGGCTGGTTTCGAGCATATTTCTCCTGGACCACATTATTTCTCCTGGACCTGCATTATTCCCGCTCGTTGATAAACCTGCCTTAATTATCCCGAGTAAGGTATAACCAAATTTGAATTACTCACACAGTCAGTGCGCTACTATTTTATAATTTATATGGATTCAAAATACCGACGATGTCAGTATGGGACAGAAAACTTTAAACCAACTGACAAAAGTAAAATCGCTCATATCGCAAGCGTGCTTTTCGATCAGCAAGCTGCTCTTAACCGCCAGCTTAACTAATCTAATCCGCTGTTTTGTTGTACGAGTCTGTTGTATGCGCAGGAAGACCGGCTGTCAGGTTCAGGCGGACTTTCTCAAACTATCCGCGAATTTTAGAGTTACCGTGACAACGAAACTTTGGTGGAACAACGCAGAAAATTTGTAATGGAGAGGGTCAAATGGTCAATTATAGCGGATTAATAGGCCAATTCTCAGCAGGATTCGGCCACGTGATGAAAAAATCAGACTTAAATGGCACTTAGACGAATTGGAACTGCTCAGGTTGCCCAGGAATAGGATGCCAGATAATCGACAATATATCGATATGAAGATTTGTATATTTAGATATCGATATCGGGCTTACCTTCTTACAGGGGATATTGCTGAGGGTAAAAACTGTCGTTGTATATAACTGTGGTTATATAACTGTCGTTATATAACTGTCGTTGAATAACTGTCGTTAAATTATAACTGTCGTTATATAACTGTCGTTATATTATAACTGTCGTTATATAACTGTCGTTATATAACTGTCGTTGTATATAACTGTCGTTGTATATAACTGTCTAACAACAAGAATTACCGATAGCAAGCACCTTAACACATCTGCACATTTCTATTTTCTAAAGATTTCTGTACAAGCAGTTAGCATCTTTACATATGTTAACATGTCGGAACATTTCTCGACGCTGACTAGATCAACTTGAAGTGAAGACGATAAGAATAAGACAAGTCAACTAATCATCGTAATAGCCTTTAGCTCTCGTTACGGCTCATTTACAACACCTACACAGCGTTGACAAGCTAATTTCGGATTGGAATAAAAGAGGATAAGTTTTAAGGGTTGGTGGTAGTAACACGCATATGCTGGTAGCCTATAAATATAGTAGGGGCGCTTATGAAGTAGCGGGCGCTAAGCGCCAAAATTAGAATATATTGTTGCTCTTTAAATGAGATTTGCTCATTGGATTGACCCAAAATAACAACTGAACCCTTCATTACTCGGTCGAAAGATAAATCGCTACAAAACTATCAGGGCTCTGTCGGTTAAAAATTGTCTAAAACTCGTACGGGAATATGAACTATTTGGCGCTTAGCGCCCCCACTAATACTAGCAGGAGCAAATATGTAGGAAAACTGCTAATAGTTACTAGTCACCGAGCAGTAGACGTCCGGGAATGGGAGTTATTGGGGGTTACGACAGCAGCTTCAGTCAGGCTCCATTTGGCTTTATGTTTATGAAGGAGCAAGTTAAAAACTGGGCACGTTTACCTACAGTGACGTCACGTTAAATGAAACTGAGGTTTCTCGGAGGTAAGTAGGCAGGGACTGGAGACTGGTGGCCGAACAGTTTCGAGGCACCCTGAAAGCGATGCCGCAGAAGTACAAAATACTTCAGGTACTTTGGGATGCCACAAGAATACTAAACTCTCGGTGAAGTTCAATTAGAGGTATTTTCTAGATTGCCTCGACATTTTACTGACACTCATCTGTTTACAGCTCGAAAACAGTTTTATCGATAGTATAAACTGATTCAGCTCAGCTGATTCAGCTCAGCTGATTCAGCTCAGCTGATTCAGCTCAGCTGAAGGATTGTATATTAAAGCAGAAAAAAAGAAGAAACTAAGGAAAAGTCGCAATCATCTGAAAAGTGAGTAAAATAAAAACTTTCGGATTACATTTTTCACAGGTTCCCACTATAATAAACAGACCATTGGTGAACTCAGATATTACCAAAATTGTTTCACCAGTTTGCAGAATTTTCGGTAAGTCAGTAATTAACTGACGGTTAACATAACATTCTGTTTAAGGCAAACATTTTACTCGAACTTTGTACATTTCTTCGGCAGCTTTAATGTATTTGTTTCTTCGCTAAACTTGGTACTTGGAACAATTTGCAGTCGGCTGCAGAAAATTCTACTCTGAGACACTGAGAATCATTACATATTCTATCTTTAACCGAATTGTATTGGTGGACGATTCAGGCCGTTATTTTAACTACAAATCAGACTCCCAGCTTACATCAAGGGGTCAACATCAAGGGGTCAACAGTATTATTAAAGTGTTTTATCTTCCAAACTTTTTATAAAACTTACTTTAAGATTATAAATAATGGTTAGCGGGGAAAGCAGATCAATTCATCGAAATCGGTATCAATTCATCGTTGCATAATGCATATTGCTATAACGAGCGCCAAAGGGCTCACCTTCATTTCAAAGTGATAATGTGACTACAATGAACTTGAGAACAGAATAATGTTTAAGATTTGACCTGTCGGCAGGTCTATTACATTTTTCAGTCGGAAGTAAAGATTAAAACATGGAAGATTAAAACTCTGTCAAGGAAAGCGCAGGTAAAACAGTAAAACCTGAGGCACAAATGACCGATTTCAGACAGATCGGAGAACAAACTACCTAACTACAACCCAGAGTGAAACTTAACTTTTTAGAGCAGACATCTATCTTAATGAGGTGTGGATCAATATTCTAGGTTTACTGATTACCGGAAAACTGTCTGTCAGTCATGTATAGGTATTAGCACCAACGTACGTGTTAACAAGTAATTATAGCTGTGTCGGGTCTACTTTCATAGTCCGAGTTGTACTCTCGAAGTAGGTCATTCAACATTTTCAAAGAGTGCTTAAGACACTTAAAGGATGGTTGCGAAGAAACCGAAGTCCTAAAAGAAATACATTGTTATACAAGCATAAAGGATTGGGTACAAATTAAACGATCCGCTACGCCCACTAGTTGAAGAAATTAAATTGTGTACTTTACATGCTTTAGATGCTCGACAAATTTACTATACTATTTGTTCAAAACTGACCAATCGGACTGCGGACAATTTTCATTAGCCGGTGCGAATTAAAAGAAAGGCAACTTATAGTCAAAGATAGCCTGGTTAAACGTTAACTGCTTAATATGAAGCATGAAATTTAAGTAAATTTTGAATTTTATCTTAATAATGACCGTCAAGTACAACAGAAACTTAAAAAATAATAATCTATTTGAAGTTTTGGTTTGAATTTCTGGACGTTTCCCACACTGTACGAGGTTTCTGGTATTCAGGTAAGATACCTAGATAACTTGTCGCGAGAACAATACTTATACACAATGTTATCAGCCATTAAATCCCTACCAGACGAAAGAAACCTCCACAAAGCGAGCTGATTAAGACGTAATCAGATTTACCAGTTTGTTTTAGCAATATGATATGGTATTTCATCCAATTTAAGCTAGCTTTGACGTGATTGATTTGCTCATTAATTCATGCTGTTGATGGTAGAACGAAAAGACGACGCATGAAGGTACATGTAACTAAATTACACTGCATTATTGTACCAATGTACCATGGTAGCAAGCATATAGGATTAAATTTTCGATACTATGTGGATTTCGCGCTATGAATTACTGAAACTATAAAATCGACTGATTTGAAACTAATATAATGGTATTGAAATAATTAAATTCTTAAAAGCTATATCCTGACTTAACCTTAAGTGGTTAGAAAAATATATAAGAATAAAAGAAAATCACCCGAAAGAAACCCTAGATAAAAGTTAAAGAGTTGAAGACACACAAAAGTTAAAGAGTTGAAGACACACAAAAGTTAAAGAGTTGAAGACACACAAAAGTTAAAGAGTTGAAGACACACAAAAGTTAAAGAGTTGAAGACACACAAAAGTTAAAGAGTTGAAGACACACAAAAGTTAAAGAGTTGAAGACACACAAAAGTTAAAGAGTTGAAGACACACAAAAGTTAAAGAGTTGAAGACACACAACAAGTTAAAGAGTTGAAGAC
>JH155412.1:203611-226192 GCA_000226015.1 Mnemiopsis leidyi | reverse complement strand
TACTTGCCTGTATAGTTTGTACTTGCCTGTATAGTTTGTACTTGCCTGTATAGTTTGTACTTGTCCTGTATAGTTTGTACTTGCCTGTATAGTTTGTACTTGCCTGTATAGTTTGTACTTGCCTGTATAGTTTGTACTTGCCTGTACGTTCTTTACTTGTCAGCCTGTATATTTGTCTACTCCAGCAGATGAATCCAAAAATTGGAACCAAATTGGGACAGTGAATTCCTCTGACTTTCTATAATTGATTATGATACTAGGTTATTGGTATATAAAGGGCATTTTACATGCAACTAGCTTATATCATACCCCAGACTCCCAAAATGAACGGAATGAACAAAAATGAAAGTTTTTTAAAAGTTCCCGAAATGTTCTAAAACCGATTGATTTAGGTTTGTATCGATATTACAAGTGACAGTTGTTTTTATGTTAAATTAATGATCTGATGACTTTTGAAGTTGACTATGATTGATAGGGGCAATGTGAAGAGGACCTGACCTTTGGTAGCCCGAAATGACGCACCAGATTACCAGAATGAACAAAAATGAACAATTTTTTAAAAGTTCCCGAAATGTTCCAAAACCGATTGATTTAGGTTTGTATCGATATTACAAGTGTCCCTGCAAATTTTGGAGGCCCTGGGTCGTTAGAACGTCCACAATGGCCTGGTTACAAAATTGTCCCAAGTTTTCTCCTGAGTATCCTGAATTTTGGAACCAAACTTGGGATAAACTTTAAGGGCACTTAGACCGTGTTTCGGCGACTTAGCATATAATTGGTAAGGACAATGTGAAAAGGGACCGAAGGGCCCTAATGGCAAGATTGTTTTGATACCTCTGTGCACGTGCACAAATAGTATAACAAAACAAGGGTTGGCGATCGACAGCGTAATTTTGGAATATTAGCTCAAGAGTGTCCGTCCGTACGTCCGCGCGCACGCTCCTTTATCAAACTTAATTATGTAATTATATACGGTTACGATTATAGGTTATAAAGCAATGAAAGGCATTAGTTTGGTTAACTTAGTTGGAACATATGGTATCAGACTATCGACTGACTCAGGCCGCAGAATGTATTCCACATCATGATTCATGAAATGTAAACATAATTGCCCCGCAACAACTACAACAAGATGTACGATCAAACAAGAAAAAGAAAAAGTAAGGTACGATCAAAATTCTTTTCAACTTACGTTTTACTGAGTAATTTGTCGAATGATTTTAATCTCAGCTCCGAACTAATCCTTTAACGACCAATTCACACCAAAGCATAAACATAACGCGAGGAATACATTATGAAGGCAGCACATACAAATACAATACAATAATGACGACGTAATGCAAAGCTGAGTTAAGATTTTTGAAATAATTAACGATGAAAAGAACGCGCAATTGTGTCTTAACTCTGCGCGTGCAGCGTGGAATCTTTCAATCGTGGCTGCATCAAACGGCTGCGTTAATTTTTGCCTTGCGTTGCGGCCCATTTTCAATTTTCAAATCGCTGCCGCGCGCGGGGGCTGCCGCTTCGCGGCAGCAGGTCACCTGGTCAGGCAACGTCTGACAAGTTAATTACACGTGCAGAACAATGAAAACAAACCGAAATTAAGTCTGGTACGAGGTTGCGTATTTTGATTCCTTATTCCGCGAAGTTTAATGACCATTAGCGACAGCATGATAGAGGAAATTCAGCGGTCGCCTGACAGTGACACAATGAAAGCGGCCGCAATTCTTGTTATCTATCTAACACGTGTCCCTGCATATGTTTTACATACAACTAGCCAATTTTATACCCCAGGCCCCCAGAATGAATAGAATGAACAAAAATTAGCAATTTTTTGAAAGTTCCCGAAATTAAATATCCCAAAACCGATTGATTTCGATTTTATCGATTTAACAAGTGTCCCTGCAAATTTTGGAGGCACTGAGTCATACAGAACGTTCATTCTTGTTCATTTTGGGAATCTGGGGCATCATTTCGGGCTTCCACAGGTTAGGTCTTCTTTACATTTCCCCTACCAATTATAGACAACATTCAAAAGTCGTCGGAACACGGTCTAAGTGCCCTAGATCACTTTCCAACTCCCAAGTTTGGTTCCAAAATTTAGGATACCTGGAAAACTTTGGACAACCAGGCCATTGTGAACGTACCAGACGATAACGACCCAGGGCCTCCAAAATTTGGAGGGACACGTGTAAGATCGATACAAACCTAAATCAATTGGATTTGGGAAATTTCGGGAAAATTCAAAAAATTGTTCATTTTTGTTCATTCTGGTAATCTGGTGCGTCATTTCGGGCTACCAAAGGTCAGGTCCTCTTCACATTGCCCCTATCAATCATAGTCAACTTCAAAGGTCATCAGATCATTAGTTTAACATAAAAACAACTGTCCAAAAAACTGTCCCAATTTTGTCCCATGTGGTTCCAATTTGGTTCCAAAAAATCCGAATTCATTAATTCGCCTTTCAGATCGTTTTAGGGATTTTATAGAAAAATGAGAGCCCAAACGATTGTTTTCATAGTATAAGTGAATGATTCTCAAGGTTCTATATTTGTGTGAAAACTCGATACTATTACACTAATATTCTCACTAAATTTCAGAGTGTGGACAGTGTGTTGTCAGGAGGAAGCCCGACCCCCTCAGACCTGTCCCCCGCCTACCAGCCAGTGCGAGGTCACGACAACCTCGCCTCTCAATACAACCCTCTCAGTCAGGTCTCCACCGTCATACCAGAGTCAGAAGACACTAATTCTTGAGCTTTCCTCACGCGTGACGTCACGTAACGGTAACCATGGTGACGCGTTGTATGCGATCCCTGCTTGTTGATGTTCAGTCAGCAGAAATTCCTTTTTGCTCAGAAGATTCTCGAAGTCTATGTCATCTCTGTGATAGGTTGTGCTGGGTCACAAGATTTTCAGTAAGCTGCAGAGACACTCGGCGTTATGGGATGAGAGATACTGTAAATCATGATGTGCCATGACTGGAGACACAGCTGTAAGCGAATTTAACGGCTCCCCGTTCGTGGGGTGAAGAGTTGAGTGTAGCGTTGAGTATATTATTCCAATTTGACTGGCTAGATTGCAACGCAATTGATCGTTGCCACAATTTCTCCGCGTGATCAATGAGCTTGCTCAACTTGGTAAACTCCGTATTTTCAGAAGATGTTGCACTGTGTGTGAGTGATTTTACCGTTTGCCCTTGTTGTGTTACTGTTTAAGATGTTATCTAGTATTTGTGTAATGATTACTATTGACATTAGTATTTTACACCAAAAATTACAGGGCAAAGTTTCCAATTGAATGCTAGTAATAGTAAACCACGTGTTTAACCACGTGTTTTACCACATAATTGCCATGTAATTGCGTCTGACGTTGTGGAAGAGCGAGTCAGTTAAGATTTTATTTGTTAATTATTTGAAAATAAATTAAGTCAGAAACAGATTAAGTTTTACGCTGAAATTTAATACTGTCACAATCAAGAAAAGACAAAAATTGGGGATATTTTCTTTGTATAAACAATGAGGGTGGATAGAACAAGAGAATCAATATTAAACTTAAAGAATTAAAGGTCGAGGGATTTTTCTGATAGTGCTACGATTTTATCGTTGAGGAATTTACCAATTTTTCTAGCGTGACTTTGAGAATGTAATGGTTCACCATGGGCCATGCAATTGTGGATATCTTGATAATCTTGTACTTCAGTCAAATTCACTCGTTCATTGAACTTGCTGGTAACTTAAAATAGCTACTGTAAGTAGAAAGTATTAATATTACTATTAGTATTCCTAGTTACATTTATTGCTATGTAAATGTTTTGTAACGTGTCATTAACTACAAGTACAATTAGTAAAAGAACTAGAAATAGAGTAACTGATTTTCTTTAACTTTAGCTAAAACTAAGTTATCTATTCGCAGGACGAAACTTTTCTGATTGAGAAAAACTATAATAGTATGACCATCAACCGTTGGCTCGAACATTATTATTGGGAGCATTTTCTTATAGTTATATTACGTAGTCTTCGGGAGATGTTTACAGAGTAATGGCGAATCAGGGGTTTTACAGTTAGTGTTACACTCACAGTTACCTTTTAACAATCATCGCTAGAGTGGGATTGTAGCTGATACTAGCTGATACTAGAAGTGCTAGAATTAATCACAATGCTGGTGGATCTCACGTTGCGATCCATTTCCAAAAATCTTAGGGCAACGTCCAGCAAAATTCGATGTGAAGTGCTGAACATGTAAATTTAAGATGTAATTGGGATATGATTATGACTGCGTAATATATCGTATATCAATATGGGTGGTCACCATAATTCAGCCGATGATATATTTGTGTTTGCAATTTGTATTTGTCATTTTGAAATGTTACGGCATTATCTGGAACATGACTTGGAAATGGATACAACCAATCTTGAATCTCTTGTATAACTAAATATTACAAATACAACATTTCCTGAATCCTTCAAGTTCAATTCAAATTCATCAAAACAAAGCTCAAGCATAAGTTTGAATAAACTTGTACTTGTAGGTTGATAACCTACAGTCGCGGCCATCACGCGCTCTCACGTATTTCTGGCCTGGCAACAGAAATTCTACTAGTACTTCTACTCGCATCACCCGTTAAGAAGAAACTTGTATTGAAATTAAATTTAAAATCTGGTCCAGTGGCAATTAAAATTGATATTGTTCCCGAGTGACTCTGCACTTGCCTGGGGACCTCGGTCTTTGCAATTGTTGCTCATGCTTTAATCGAAAGGAAACGTAGAGCTCGAGCATAGAGAGTGCCGCGCAGCGCCCGGTAACTGTTGTACGGCATTGTCAGAGTCAGACGTTGCCTGACCTTGACGAGATTATATCCGTTTACGAGATTATATCCGTCTACCGTTCTAACGTTCTCGTTCAGCTTTAGCTGCGTGAGTCGGGTATCACCGCGACAATACCAGACCTTGTCTCACGATGTGACCCTTTTTTCATTTTTGTCTCACGTTGTGGCCCTTTTCAAAAAAATTTTTCAAAAATTTTTAAAAATTTGACAATTTTTTGGTGGTCACACTCACAGATGAACTCAACGGGCGATGCGCGTCTAGAATTTCTTCGCCAGGCCAGAAATGCGTGACAGCGCGTGGTGGCCGCGACAGTAGGTTATCAACCTACAAAGATGAACTTAAAGTAAAAATTCAGTACTCATTTTCAATTGCTATTCTTATTCAGCATGGAACTTAAAAACATTTTTTGAAAATTTTAAAAGGGTCACAACGTGATACAAGGGTGAAATAGGTGCAAGCGTATCGCTCAATCGCTGCTCTAAGAAGAGAGATGCAGGTAGTGAGAAGAGAAGTAACCTGGTATGTAGCCTGCATGTAGTTGTCGAGTTGTCTGACTTTGTCCGACCCTCATTCGAAGCGAATAAAATGACGGGAGGGTGCGCGCTGCTGTACAAGTTGTCGAGGTGTTACCCGACCCGCGCGCGGCTCGCAGTTTTCTGCTAGTGCTCTCCTCGTTTCGTTAGAACGTTAGACGGATATCATCTCGTCAAGCATGTAGCGGCAGCGTATCGAGGTTTCACGTCGACTGGGGGAAGTGCAGTGTCCACGGCAACATGGTCCTACCCAAGGAGAACACCAAATCGTGTGAAGACCAGTGTACTGCAAGCACCGACTGCAGCATGTGTGATGCAAATTTTGCCATTCAGGGAAGCTTTGGGAAGGCAGAATCGTTGTCTTCGCGGCAGCAGGGCTATGCAACGTGTAGCAACAGAATCGTACACAAAAACGTTGGCCAATTCTACAATTACGGATGTTTGACACCAGGAGATCAAAGGTGGCCAAGACGGTTTGTTGAATTTCGATGTGAGTGGCGGGTATTTTACTTCTAGGTACTACAGATTTTGTTGCTGCCGCTTTTCGTGAATTTTGTGACTTCGACATTATACTTATAGTTATGGTTATGCATGCATTTAAAATTATACTCATAGTTATGGTTATACATTTACAATGTTTTCTCCATAATATTAATTTTTTGCATGCTTCAACTTATTCGGCGGTTTTTGGAAACCATACAATTATATGGCAGTACTTCTCGCAGTTTGAGTTATCATCTGTTATCATTCAGCAGTTTTACTTATATGATAAAACGAACCAATTTTTCAACAACAACTAAAACTGCTCATTTTAGAACGCTAACTTGATTGTTTAAAAACACGTAGCAATCAGTTTCACAATCAGAAAAACAAATTAATTTCAGAAGTTAAGCCTGAATATCGGTAAATTCAAAATTTGCCCTCGTTATTCGTTTATGAAGGACAGAAGAAGGCATTAAATCCGACACAACATTAACATGAAAGTATACTTCCAAATTTACGATACGTCAATAATCTAATCGTCAAACTCAGTGCGATATAAATCAAAAACTACATTTCATCAATTCAGATGACAATATTTGCTAGTTTCATTTTGAAAGCCTGAATATAATAGATTATTAAATTTAAATAAAACGCTTCATTTGGGTCATGTATCAACAGCTAAATTTTTAACTATCGAGTAAGCCTAAAAGAGGAGGAAATTCTCCTCAATAAGATTCCATCTAAATCGAGGGTCAAGGGTGGCAGATGCTCGCTTGAACAGATTTATCTATAGCAGGCACGTACAGCTGTGTGCACATAAAGTTTTTACTAGTTATGTACAGACTAGAGTTCGGTTTAGCCATTGTGATGCATGGTCGAAACTAAAAATTCAAATTGAGTCCCATCGACAAATGATAAAACTGAAAAGTATCCGGTCTATAAAATTAAGATGACGATTGAACGGCCTTTTTCTTGAAATACATGTTATGGCAGGAATTTTAAACTAAATCAAATATTCTGATTAAATTGAGTCGTTTCAATTTCAATTCGTAATTAAATCTAGAGAGTTGTCATTTCTACATCAGCAATCAAAATTGAGTTATTCCAATCGTGGCATATTTCTTCATGTTCAACTTCAAGTTCAAATGCTAACTAATGCAATACAGATTGACTAGATAAGAATTTGGGGTTGGATCACATATAAGTATAACACGTAATAACGTCGATCATTATTCATTAGCAGTACCAATACCTGACTTCTAATTTTCAATCGCTGTCGACAGATTTGAAAAATTTGTGAACCTTTCTAAAATACCCTTCTACTGTTCTAGTTCTAAACTTCCATATAAACTTCGAAAACCATTTTTCTAAAACTGGACGGGAGTCAAGAAAGAAATTTCGCTGTCCTTCCCCAAATCTCCTTGCTCACTATTGTCGTCCTTGCTTTTTAATTCTATCGACATACTTCTCCCAGACCCACATAGATCTTCGGTAGCGTTCTCACTCGACCTTGAAGGTCTGCGACACATTATGTCAAAATAACTAGGTTGCGCTTCCTTTTCCGCCAGTTCTATCATTTGAGAGGACAAAACTTCCTCATCTTCCTCTTCGACCTCATCGTCATCTACAGCGTTGTCGTCCTCAGGCCTGATTCCTGCCTTGGACAAGGATTTAAACACCATCGCGTTCACGTCAATCTGGTCGAAGTCAGTCTTGAAGTGAGTTGATGCCGGAAGGAAATCTTCTAGTTTTAGTGATGTGCTTGTAGTGTTTTCTTTTGTCTTTTCCATTTCATCTGACTCTGACTCCTGAGATGGTGTATAGGATCAGTGTCAAAACTTTGGGCGTACGCTTGTGTTAAACTTGGAGATATCCAACTTCGAGATTGTCTAAGTCTATATAGGACATTCTCTAACTTGGAGATACATCAACTCGATCATTCCTCTACTCAGTGATAACCTCACTTAAAATTTAGAGATAGCTTAGTTGGAGATCCCTCACTACGTGTTTTCCTAACTAAAACATACCTTTACTTGAAAATCACCCAACTTAGTTGAAACACCTTAAAAATACCCTTACTTGGAGATACCCTAAATTTGATATACCCCTTATTTTAAAGTCTAAGTAGGCAAATGAGCAAGTTAGGGTAGCTTCCGAGGTGCAGGATTTCCAAATAAGCATATCTCCAAATTATGGATTCTCCAACAAGTACAATGTCCAAGTATCTCAAAATTCCAACAATAATATACATTTTGTACTGCAAAAGACTTGATCAAGGTTATCTCTGGATTCTGTCTCACTGTCTCACTTTGGTTATTGGTTAATCTGTGACTCACCACAACATTAGAACTAAAGTAGTCGGCCAGGTCCTGAAGAAGATGTTTCCCGACTCTGTCAATCCTGTCCTGACTTTTCTCGCAACCCTCTTCACCACTTTCCACCCCCTTCTGCAAATCTTCATTTTGATAGGAAGATTCTTCTTCTTTTGTAACAGATTCTGTGTTGAACTCCTCTGTCTTGTCTTGAAAACGGACTTTCTTCTTTGCTTTCGCTGTAAACCGTACAAGAATTAACTCTAAACCTCAAATTATAATGAATAAAACGAATGTCGAATATGCGTACAATCAAAGACGTGAAGGAGAACTCATCATAGAGTAGGCCTATCTGGTCTAATGGAGAATGATCTAAACTTACGAGAAGAAAGCAGATCTCCGTCCTTCACTGTTTCTTCTGTCTCGTTGTCAATGAATCCAGCTATCATTTTCGAAACGTTTTTGTTATACTCGATATCACTTTGCTCCTGAAAAACTGCTGGGTAGTGGGTAAGCAACTATACAAAATCATATATCTGAGGAGTATGTCTGATCGTTACAGTTGATTATCATTAAGTTTCCTTGGATCTCAAGTTTATACAGAGTTGTTGGGAAATAGAAACCTCATCTGTAAGGCACCTACCAAACTGTCTATAGAAGCATTATCCTCTCCTCCACTTGACCCACATCCCGGGTCCTCAACCTCCGTCACTAATTCTTCATCTTCAGCTACAATGTGGGTGTCAAGTCGTCTCCTTCCTCCACTGTCGCCCCCCTTGACTGGCTTGGAGCTCTCCAGGCGAGTACTTACAACCTGCACCCCTGGATCAGGGTGCTGTTTTGTGGCAGGGTGGTTGGGAGTACTTCTGGAAGAAGATTCTGGAATCTTCGCTGGACTAGTTGGGGATGGTTCCGAGGTGGGATTTGGCATCGAGGTTAACTTAGAGACGCTTCTTTGTGGCTTTTGTGGAGCGGAATACTGTCGTCCTCTTCCGAACGATGTTGTTCTGACCGGTGGTTCAGGTTCACCTGCTGGGTTGATCTTCTGGAATGGCCCAGCGAAGCTGCTTGCTAAAAAGCGACTGTCAGCAGATCCTTTATCGTGTCGCTTATTGTCAGATCCAGCATGTCGTTTAGGGATTGTTGACAAGATGCAATCATCCTCCAGGGGAGCGGCAACATTGGCACTGGAAACGTCAGAACTCGTCATGAACTTGGGTCGAGGTGGTTTTGCTGGTGGGATAGTGTTCAAGAGGGCATCCTCGACAACAGAAGTAGAAACGGTGATCTGGGAGACTTTCGAGTCACCAGGGCTAATTTCCTTGGAAGTAGGCTCAGGTTTTTTGATAGGAGAAGGTTTTAGGATTGACTCAGAAACCTGGAATGTTTCAGCTTTATCAGGAACAGGCGTCTTACTTCGAGAAGAGACAGAATCAGGAATTGGAGATGTGGACCGCAGTTGAACCATCTGTTTTGGGACGAACTGTTGCGACAACGGGCTTTTACGCGGCTCAAAAGGTTTTTTGTAACTATCCTTGGAGGAAAAATCCTGGCTGATAGGAATCATTCCTTTCCTTTCATTTCTTCGCATTAAACTGGCGGATATCATCCCAATATTTCTCATTTCCTTTTCCTTGCCTAGAATTTCGGATGTTCTTGAAAAAGGTTTCTGATGCCTGGCTCTGTTCTTCCAAAGGACCTGAAAATCAAGAATTGTAATAAAGAGTAAATCTATGTGATTTCCATATATCTGTCAATTGTCATCCATAAATATGATCAAATATTTGCCTTCAGCATTTGAGATCAGTTAAATTAGCAACTAAAATGAAATTTCAATCATTTTTATAGCCTTTATTCAAATCATCTGAGCTAAAATCAACTAGACTTACACGGGATAAGAATCTTCGGAATTCATTCATCTCTATCCTCGAATTGAACATGTCCATCGGCGTGATCTGTTAAAGTACGTTGACATTAAATTCACTAAATTTTGAGCGAAAATTAATGTTCAATTATAGCGGATAGCTGCAAACGCAATGGTTTACTCGTAGCTCAAGCAGTTATACTTAAGCAGCAATGCCACTATTTTCATTATCATAGCCCCACCTCAGGTCTTCTAGTGCCAAGTCCGAACTGTGATATTTCCTCATAGTTATAGCTGATTATAGCAGCTGGAAGACAATGCGAAAATATCTGAGAATGAAAAAGCTGATAGCTCCAGCATTCAGAGAAGCTATTTAACATCCAGACGCGGGTTGGTTGTAGCGTAGTTATAGCGTAGTTATAGCGTTGTTGTGTAGCGTTGTTGTAGCGTGGTTGTAGCGTTGTTGTAGCGTGGTTTTAACGTGGTCTTGAGTACCGGCAGGTCTTATACCTCAGTCCCAACGTCGAGTAACTGTTTCAGTGTGGCTAAGGAAACTCCTATTTTGACAAGAGAGTGGTCGTGCTTGTATGCCTCTAGAATACCGGGGGAAAACCTAACGGAGGAATGTCAATGTGATGTGCAGTGGAATCCATGTTAGCGTTAAATCTGTGTAAGTTAACACTGTTAACCTGAGTCAACACTTTCTTACACGCTGTACATTAACATGACTTATTGAACTACAGTTGACAAAATTATATCCGTCTACCGTTCTAACAAGCTTTGAGAGTCGGGTATCACCGCGACAAAACTACAGTTGATGGTAAATCGGTTAGTAAATTTAATAAAGAATGCACTGTATAGTTGAAAGTTTGTATAGTTGTTGGTTAAAAGTTGTATATTTAAAAGTTTATAACCAAGAAAATATACAAAAATGACATACCAGTCAGTGATGATAAGGATTATTTGACCGTCAGCCCAATCTGTAGTGAGATTGTTAACCCGATCACATTTGTCCTCAACTATCTTGTTCACTTGACTCTGCCAGGGTCGCTTAATTATTTGAGAGATCTAAAGCGCACAGGCACCTTGATCAGATATAATTATTAAATATTAAGAGTCTGTCACTTGAAGTTGAGGGGATTTGGAAAAAAAGCTTTTATACTTTTTAAGGGGCTTCAAAACTACATTTTTTCTAAATTTACGACAAATGTATTAGTTTTACTCACAATAATTTCAGTGAGGCCATTGACAACATTTTGTTTAAATTGAGGAATAACCAGGTTAGTCGGTTTCATCTTGACCCTCGCAGGGGTACCCAGTCCTAAAAAAGACTCCCGACCGCGAGCTTGATAGGGCATCTCCGTCGATGTGTGGTTCTCCAACGCGGCCTGCCTGGACCTCGTCTCCCGTATCAGTTGAGACATGACCGGATTGAAGTTTCCTCTAGAATCAGCCGGTGGAGAGGATGGCGGGGTTTTGGGACGTGGAGAAGTAACCGAGGGGGTTCCTTCCCTTGTTCCCTGGGAGATTGCTCGGCTTTTTACCACGGCCGGCGGAGGACCACGGCCAAGGAAGAACTCAAGTTTTTTGTCAGACGAGAGAGACGGATCCGGTTGCCCGGATTCTTGGAGAGTATCCTGATCTTTGTCGTTGCTAACTGTCTCCGTTCCGTCAGATTTGGGTTGCACTGTATCTGGCACCACTCTGGTGGTTTGAGCAACTTTGATAACTTCAATAGGCTTTACTTCAGCTTGTTCTTTCAGTTTCACGACATGTGATTTAAGTGCAGGCCTCGCGGATTTGATGCTTTCCATGAGCTCGCTATTTTTCTGGAACCGCTGGGTTGAAACTTCTATTGCTGGTGATGTTACCATTTTGGATTCATAGCTGTTTCCGGTCTGGACTGGGCTCCAAGATTTCACGACGTTTTGGTTTGCTGTCTCTGAAATACCTTCATTTGGAGTTTCGGATTTCTTTTCAGGAGTTTGAGATCTTCCTCTAAAAACTTCAGGCTGTTTTTCTGGCGTATGAGATCTTCCTCTAAAAACTTCAGGCTGTTTTTCTGGCGTATGAAATCTTCCTCTAAAAACTTCAGACTGCTTTTCAGGTGAATGAGATCTTCCTCTTACAGTGGGAGACTTGGCTTCTGGTATTTCAGGTCGAGATCGATTTTTAGGCCAATCTGGAGGACTCTGAATAGCAGCAATCTGTTCCTGGATGGGTAAAATGGTGGACCTGGTTTGAAATAGGTTTGACATGGCCTGGCCAGGTTCCTGATCAGGATGACCTGACTGTTCTGGGGCAGGAGACTCACTGCTGCGGCTCCTCAGTCGGGTTTGCAGGTCGTTCACAACGCTCAAAAGTCCTGAAAGTAAATTTTTGTTGCAGAGAATAAAATTATCCAATAAAAGGATCCTTTTTCATGCAAGATAAGTTCGGATAACCAAGTAATGTAAGAATTGATGAATTAATTACCATAAAACTACTTTGAATTAGGATATATGAATGTTCAAGTTATTCAAAATTCACCTGGACTTGGCTGGGAATCGAGCGTTTTGCCACCAAAATGATTCAGCAACACTTTGATGAACGATAAACACAGTTTCTCGTTTCTGAAAGAATATCAATAAATTTTCCGATCACTGAATCTGCTAGGTAAGATTTATAACCGCTGAAAAATAAAATCAATTAAACAGTGTAAAGTAAACTAGATAGCCATATAAGTAACTGAAATCTCACCCCGAGACAAGATCGCCGGCTACGTCCATGTTGATAAACTGACATCCTGCGGCTTTGAGAGCATCTAGACTTACTCTGATGTTCTCGTATCTGAAATTGAAGATATTACTTTTCCTTTCAGTAAGCTGTGACTTTTTTGTGAACTTCAAAGAAATTAAATCACGGAAATTATCACACGCAGACAGTTAAGAAATGAAACCCCACTAAGTTGACATCTTACCTATGGAATGTGAGTTTGGGATCCTCTCTATACCAAATATCCTTCAAAGTAAGAGCTTTAGTCAGCTCGGGCAACAACACCCCGTCCCCTAGATCCTCAACAAGGTCCATCACTATGTACTCCGAGTTGTTGTCAGACAACTTGATCTCGACCTGGGAAACGTGAAACACATGAAATGTCGAGATATATTTCGTGTAGAAGTAAAACATTTTTTTCAAGTTTTTATAATCGGTTAAAACTCCCTGAATATTGTCTCAAGTCAAAAACTACTTAAAGTACTAACCCACTCAGTGAACGACTGTTTTTGCAATGCCTGCCAACTGACGTCGTTGTTGCTAACATTGGTTTCATTGTTCCTGTCACTATCCCGAACTTTTACAGCTGAAATGTCTTATTCTTGTTACTATGGATTTTTATTTGTAGGATTAAATAATTTCTCAACGTAAGCTCATATTTCAGAGTTTAGCATCTCAGTATTTTTGTCGAACAGACATTTTGACGAATAAGAACAAAACAAAAATGCTGACATGGAAATATTAAAACATCTACACGTAACGGTAACGGCTTACTAGTGCTCACCAAACAACTAATCTCACTAAATGGTTGAACGAATTTTTTTTGTAAAAGATCCCTTGGCTTGAAAAAGTTCCCAAAGCTTAAATTAGAAACTTAAAAGTGTTCGTTGTTTGTAGAAAGCTGCTTAGTTTGAAGATGGCAAAACCAAAACTTTAAATGTAGTTTTAGGATTTCAATTAAATTTAAAGCAGTTATCAGATTTTAAAATACTTCTGATCAAGTCTAAATAGTTTTTTAAGATTAGTGTTCAATGTTTAATATCTATTGTCTTCCTCATGTTGTACTGTAGAATGTCATTTCACTTCATCTAGTAGATTTATTTGAGGACTATCTAGTGACATTGCCACAGTTCGCTATATTTCATTCCGATAAACTTGAGTCGGATATCTCGAATCTCGATCCATCAATTTAAACCGCGGAGCTGCGATCCATCTCCCCATCTTGGGGCGAAACCTTTACTTTTTGAAACATCTCCTTTCTGAACGACCTCATCCAAGCAAGACAACACGTATTGACAACAGACTGGGTCAAAGGAACTCCGTGGGTTGCCGAGAAGATGAGGAAATCGTACCCGGTAGAGTACCGAGGTGGATAATCGTCAGCTCTGTTTGACGCCTCCACCAGGTAGGAAACGCCCACAGCCAGCACCACCATGTTGCAGACGTTCATCAGACTGGTGGAGATCTGGAACTGTCGGTCTGGACACTCTCGTTTCTTGATCAGCCTCACCATCGTCACCGCTCCGGATAGCAAGCCAAGGAAGAGAAACAGGAACATGACGACAACTTTACACTTGAAGGCAGGCTTGTAGATGTTTTCCACGTAGTCCGGATCTGCGGACAGGACTGTCTGGGTGACTCTGTGTTTGAGGAGAACATCGCTGTCCAGATCGAAGACAAGGAGAGGTAGGAGAGACATGATCAGGACAAAGACGAGGACAACGTAGGAGATGATGTAGAGAAGGGGTGGAGGGAGGGAGGAGAACTTTAGGGAGGTGTATCTGACGATGCTCAACATCACCACGACAAACATTTCTATCCCGGTAAGATACACCAGCACTGTGTTGAGGGTAGCTATCCAGCTTATGTAGCTCTTGAAGTTGATGGCTGCCACCTCCATGTTAGGGGTGACGTACAGCTCCATCTGGTGGTCGGGCTGGAGGAGTTTGGGAACAAGGACGAGAGGGAAGTAAATCAGCTTGATGTGGTCCAACACCGAGATTAGACGGAGGAGGAAGGAGGAGGGGCTGGAACTCTGACGGAAACTAAACAGGGTGGTCAGGGGACTCAGCAGGACCCCGACAAGGAAGTAGACGATGAAGAGGATGCCGAAGAAGTAGTTGAGAGCGACGTCTCCTGAGGTTGTCGGACGAAATGTCACCATCCCGGCAGCGGTAGGGATGGTCGCGTTTCCAAATATAGCCATTTGTACGGCTGAGTCGGGTGGTGCAAAGTGAGATATGTGGCAATTTAGTGGCAAAATTGAACGATATAAATATAGCCATTTGTACGGTTGTGTCGAGTGGTGAAGTGAGATATGTGGCAATTTATTGGCAAAATTGAACGATATAAATATAGCCATTTGTACGGCTGAGTCGGGTGATGGAGAGTGAGATATGTGGCAATTTAGTGGCAAAATTGAACGATATAAGGTTAAAACTTTAAAGTTAGATTTAATTCCAATAAATTGACAATACTCGAGTGTCACAAAACCTGTAAGTAAAACTCAGAGCTAAACAGCAATCCATTTGCATTGACTAATGGGTCGCCAGACGAATAAATAATAATCGCGATTGTTCACGACTACAAAATGCCAGCCGTGAACTGAGAACTGTGCTCAATAGAGCCATAAATACAAAATTTCAGCTAAATCACCCAACATCAGCATTATGGTGTATCAAGTCAACTAGCATAATGACTTTTTATGACGGTTCGGCTTTCTTAAATCGTCTGCAGGTGCAATATAAAATCTCCTCGGGTGCACTATAAAGCTGACCAACTTAAATTCGAGACAAAAATCACTAGCAGAATTTATTCTTATTCATACAAGAACATGATAAATTAGCCCGGGGACGAGTAAATAGTCGATTGATGGTGCGGAGTTAAGAATTATCGGGGTCAGATTGTATGTTTAATAAATATTAACTACTGGAGCAGCTGCTAATAACATCAGTAAAGGGATGAATTAACATTTGTATAGGATAGAGAATTGCCTAAATGTACTATAAGCTGATTCTTATCATGAATTATAAAGTTTATGATGACATTAATACTTAACCAACATTTATAATGTTGATAATAATATACAATGCTAGTGCAGAGCTTCTGTCCGATTACAATATGTAGTGTCAAACTGTTAGTTCAAACTGTCAAATGAGGTAAAACAGAAGTCAACAGAGCGACAATATCAAGTCAGACCGCCATACTAAGTACACGCCAGGGAAGCAGATGGTGACCACTAAAATACAAATACTCCTTCTCTCTCTCTTAGCTCGTACATAATGAGTCTCAATACCACACTTGTCATTGTATGTCACTCAGCTGATTACGAGGGCGAATGACGTGGTACGTGCCTATGGCCATGTCTGGGTCGGGAATGGTTTTCTTGGCCCTAATTTTTACATTACATGATGTGCTAGATTTGACAATGATATACTTCGCAGATACTGTGAAGTCTGGGCGAAGGATTGTTTAACTAACATTTAACTCCGTTTAAAGAATTACTGTACTGGAATTACATGCAAAAATCATTCTCTTCGTCAGTCTTGAAGTATTATGGGGATTAAATTGTATTCATAACTTAGTCTTGTTCTTCTTCTATACTCCATTGTTGGAACTTGAATGGACATATCTCTTCTTTTTGAAGCCTCCCACATGATTGAATTTTTCAGCATCTGATAGTGACAATGGACCGGATCCATAGCAAAGTTGTGAAGACTGAAGACTGAAGAGTGAAGAGCGGGACTTCCCAATTGAGCAGTTCCGTATGATTACAGGATTAAAAGAACCCCAGAGCAGAATAGAGTAGCAGGACTCTTTTCCGACAGAAACGGTTCCAGATTCATGCTCATGGACATTGGAGAGGTAGGTAACTTAGGTATTTCCGGTAGGTCTTTTCCACGAGTGCCTTCACACCCTTTTTCCATTTTTACAAATATGATTAGGAATATCATGTAAACTAACATAATTTGCAATAACTTAATACGATACATAATATGCACATGGAGTGCCCTTGCCTACTACATAACTAGGTTGCGATATGTTGTGCTCTTTATATACTCTGTCAGAGTAGCTGAAGTACCCTTTGTAAACGGGTTAAAGCGATTTTAGTAAACTAAAGATACCTATCGTCTTTCTTTGTTCTCTTGCTATCGATCGTTTTAGCCCCTGAATAGATTTGAAACGATATTTTGAAAACTAGATTTAGATAGATTTGGAACGATTTTCTAGGCCGCAAATTTCCTGTTTCTAAGAAAACGTTACAAAAACGTTATAATATCGAGCAATGCCGTCAAATGTTATGAAAGAGTCGACAGTTCATGACCCTTTCCAAAAGTACCGTAATCTGTGCTTCACTTATATATTATTTTTCGCAAATTCGCAATTTTAGATATGCTAAATGCTTTCGGAACCTTGTTTATAATCAGCATCTTTTTAAATTTTCAAACTAAGTAATTTTTGCAAATACTATCATATCACAAGATTCGGCTGTGTTACATAGTTTCATTAGGTGAGATCAGAGAAATGCCAAATAAACAGGAAAGTTTTAAAGATGGGGACTCAGTAGAAGAAAAGATTCTTGAAGACAGGGAAAGTCCCTCGGAAACCCTAGTTCCTCCATCCAACTCTGATGAACAACCTCGCACCAAACATGGATTACTGATTGGGGGTGGTATGGTTTTCTTAGTGATCTCTCTAGTATCAATTACAGTGGGTTGTGTTTACTTCTACAAAATTTCTACTGTTACGAAGACTAGGACCAAGTCCTACTCCTTTGAGACCGGACAATCTACCAAAGAGGTAGGGGGCAAGAGCTACATCGTGAACACCATCAACGGAAACATACCAGCTCCGGCCGTCCACGTTCGCAAAGGAGAAGTGCTTTCTGTCAAAGTGGCTAACGGGATAGCCGAGAGTGAGCTGACTGTTCACTGGCACGGACTTCATTTGAGGGGGTTTCAAGTCTACGATGGGGTAGAGGGGATTACACAGTGTGTGATAAAGCCCCAAACTTCCTACCTTTACGAGTACACGGTTGATGAACAACCAGGAACCTACTGGTATCATACACATAACCAAAAGGGTCTTTTAGGTCTAGACTTTATTCGGGGTCCTCTTATCATACATGAACCCGATGCTGTCGATATTCCACTGCCAGGTTCTGGAGATTCGTATCAGTTTGGGAGCGAGCGAATTTTGTTTTACTATGATCTCTTTCCGTACTATAAAGGACCTGGACTCTTAAACGGCGATCAGCTCCATGAAATTAAAGTTGAGAACGGCCGGGAGTATAGATTCAGAATAATAAATGGGGGAGACAAGTATGCTTACTTCTTCACAATAGACGGACACGAGTTAACGGTGGTAGCTACAGACGGGTTCCCTGTAGAACCCTACAAAACCGATGTCATTCACATTCACTCCGGAGAGCGGTTTGACATCTTGATTGCATTCGACATATCTACCCCAACTGAGAGCCTGTGGGTCAGAGCGAAGGGGGTATCCTCCAGTCAAAAAGAAGATGTATTGGGTGTCATCCGAGTTAGGAAAGATAGCTCCATCCCATTTGAAACAGAGCTACCTCCAGACAAAAACGGAGGAATTGACTTGAAGACAGCAAAGATCCTGAACTGCCTACACGTCGAGAAGCCCGAGCACAATTGTCACGGAATAACAGAGCTGGTTCCAACACAGCTCCCACCTCTGCTAGACTCCGAGGTTCACTACGTCGAGGTGTTTGTCCTCGGCACTGGTGCCATGTTCATGAAGATAGCAGAGAGAAAGTTCACCCAGTTCTACCTCCCAAACATCCCTGCTCTCTTCACTCCTGCCGCTGATCGGGAGAGTAAGCACGCCAACATGCTGTCTGTTTCCGCCAACAAATCTGTAACGATCGTGCTGCGGAACCAAGGTTGGTCTGACCACCCAATGCACCTCCACGGACATCACTACGAGGTGTTAGCTCTGGGGACAAAGAAAGCTCCTGATATTTGCGATGAAAACTACATCTGTCCCCTGCTGACACTGGAAGAAGCGTTCTCCGAACCGATATCAGATATACTGGCCACCAGAAGAGGAGTCCTGAAAGACTCGGCTATCCTGCCTTCTGGAGGTGCCATGATACTGAGGTTCAACACGGATAACCCTGGAGTCTGGCTGTTCCACTGTCACGTTAAAGCACACATGTTGGAGGGTCTGACCCTGGCTGTGAACGAGGGGGACTACCTCTTGTCACGTGATATGACTCCGGGGGATTATCCGGCCTGTGAGAAGAGTGAGAAGAAGAAGGAGGAGGTTACATGTAGCTGCAGTGATGTAAGGAGTGGGAATGTTGAGATGGTTTGTGCTCGGCCGTGGGGATGCGGTGGGGACAACTAGAGAGAGAGAGAGAAGGACTGTCGGTTTGTATGTGACCTTGAGATCTTTTAGAGACCCTAGTTTGATTTTTATCGGGAAAAAAACGAGAAACACTTTAGCTTCAAATTGAAGTATTAAGTCAACACTTAATTTAGCATGTAACGCCGATGTCATCGGAAATTAAGACGTTGACCTCTAGATGCGGCATCATTTGGTGCTTGTAGACCCAATTGCTTTAACACTACTAGTAATAAATTCCCAGACAAAATTACTCTATACCAGTGATTTAGACGGCGTTTAACTGTTTAAACTACGTTAACTCATTACAATTCCCACCGGGACAAACTACAAAAGATATACTGCGCTATGCCTGCTCCGTTCCCACTTAAGTATAGTCGCGGTTTAAAGCAATTACGCCAGGACCTCTTAACCATGCAGCGGGTTATGACCAGGCAGGGGTAGCGCTCATTGGGCATCGCCATGGTATCGTACTTGTAAGCAATACGTAGGGCTAATTAGGAGTAACGAAACTAAGTATTGATTGTGTGAATGGTGAATTTATAGTTTATCGGTTTATATGCAGCATGTGAATCACATGGTTTCATCGGAATTTCTAGTTCATCAGTAAGGATGGATGGTTGATATCATTAAATTTCAAAGACGGAAAATGAATATGAACCATTAAGGTTACTACAGCAATCAGAATGGAAACTGTATTAAATAAAATTTTATCTATAAATGCTAGAGTGTACATATATAGTCTGATTTACGGTCGAAACCTTTTCTATAAACAAGCCCGGCGCCCTTTTCCTTGACGAGATGATATCCGTCTAACGTTCTAACGAAACGTTAGAACGAGGAGAGCAGACAACTGCAAGCCCGCGCGCGGGTCGGGTAGTAACATCTCGACAACCTTTTCCCGCTGCACCGGCACGCGCGCTGTCAGCCGTTTTCAAGTTTATATACCGAGCTGAGTCGGCGGCAGAAACCGGTATTAAATAGCAGGAGGGATCGTGTATGCTTAAGCAAGACATTGTCTGACTTTGACCCTCATTCGACCCTCATTTGAAGCGGGAATAATATGTGCGGGAGGGAGCGCGCTGAACAAGCAAGACACAAAACTGAAACATTAACAATGGTCAAACTCACAGTTTCGATCCTCTAATTCCAGTGTTAAAATTATAATCAGCTCGCTTGACCAGAACTAAAAATATCTACCCACAAGTACAAGTACAAGTACAGTGCTATAATCGCTCGCAAACTCGAAGGACATGACCAGACTTTAGACAGAGGTATATAAGTGAACCCTCGGTGATCTTATTTTCAATTTGTGTTTCGTAACCAAAAGTGGATTCGGCACCGTGCATTGCCAATTTAAAGCTCCCAGAATCTATCTTTATGGGTCACGTGTTACTGATACTGACACTTGCGCAAAGCTGTGGAGCTATTCGACTGTTCTCGAGCAGCAGTAAACTTGAAACCAGCTCCCGCGGACTTCTAGTAGTAGCCAATATATATTGAGATCCCCCTATTGATAAAGATCTTGAAGTGTGTTGGACACATTCCACATATCCGAGTCACATTTCAAGAATTTACATTCCGTGTGTTGCCTCCCCGTTGCCTCTATTGTTTAGATAGAATGGCATTGGCTGATAATGTTGAAATTTCTTTTCAGCTTTATAGTCTTAGACCTTTGTCAATAGTATGCTTGTACTTTTCACAACTAGTACTACTTGATATAGAAAAGGTTTTGTTCTGTAATAATAATCAGTACCTAGTACCACCAATTTATTCATCTTGAAATATCTCTTGGATAAGTCCTCGCCTTCTTCCCTTGTCCGCAAGCATGGCTTCATTATCATGAACAGCTACTCGGACTTTCACACGGAATCGTGGTGATTCATATTCCATTTTTACACTAAATCGTATTGAAAGCTAAAAAGTATCGATGGATTTGGGTCATGGGGATAAACAAAAACAGAAAACGATAGAAATTGAAATTGCAAGGTAAAAGATATAGAAGTTCGTAAGTTTGTTATGAATGAGGTTTCAAGTGGGGAGGGGAGCTTTTTCAGGTCCTCATTTCGAGCAAGCTCGAAACCCAGAGATGTGCACTGATTGGTAACGGGTGTGTAACGGGTTGGTATGTCATTGGTAGTTAAAACAGGTAATGGCCGTGATTGACTTCCCATGCCATATAACTGATTACAGAGCCACACCGCATGAAGTCCACAGTTCGTTTAACACACCGCCGAAGACCATTTGGTGACGTCGTTGATACTACGCGCCCACACTCTAGGTCGGCGACGCGTTTAAGCTACAATAAAAACTCGATTTACGGTACCTCTATTTAACGTGTCCCTCGATTTACCTGGCAGTGGCCTTCTCCCTTCCCCTATATCTCTCAATACTGTAAAACCTCTAACAATATCTACCGTACCTCTACTTACAGTGTCCCTCGATTTACTGGGCCATCTTAACCTGTCCCCGCGAGGCCCGGTAAATAGAGACTTTACTGTATGTATTATGTAAGGCTAATTTTCTTCGTCAGAAAATGATCTTTTGAAAAATTTTAATTTACAATTTAACTTACAGACGACTGGTACGGTTTTGAATGTACTACGAATCAGGATACTTCTGAATTCATTAAGGTGGAAAAGCTGAAGGAAGGATCAAATTTTCACCAAATAATTGCTTGGATTACGATTTAATTTTAAGAAACAAAAATTATTTACTCAATCACGATGGCCCCTCTCACGCCAACGTACGCCGCTGATATAGATAGTAATTTTCTGGCTTACACCGCCGCTGATATAGATAGTATGTTTCGGGCTTACGCCGCCGCTGATATAGATAGTAATTTTCGGGCTTACACCGCCGCTGATATAGATAGTATTTTTCGGGCTTACACCGCCGCTGATATAGATAGTATGTTTCGGGCTCACACCGCCGCTGATATAGATAGTATGTTTCGGGCTCACACCGCCGCTGGCTGGATTTGCCATGGAGGACATGCCTGTTAAGTGTCTAACAATTCAGGCATTCAGTGGGCTAAAAAACTTTGCAAATTTATCCCATATTCCAGAACCTAGAGGTACGTTCTTTTGAAATTTGGAAAACATACTAGGTTCATCATAATAATAGCATTTCAGCAAGTTCTGTTCCACGTGACTACGTTAATAATTCAACTGCAATAAGCTTTAAGCCACTGGTGACAGAGAGCATGAGGTACAGCTCAGCTGTTCAACAAGAAAGGATTCCTAACTAAGCAGAAAATACAAGTTAACTCACCGTACATCATAAAATGTCACTTTTCTAACTTAACTATATAACAAACCACAACGCATGTGTTCACTTCTATGAAGATCAGGAAACTACAAACCACTTTATCGTACGATCATGGTTTGTTGTTTAACATGAGTGCATAATTAATCCTAAAAGTAACTGAAA
>JH155412.1:179546-203306 GCA_000226015.1 Mnemiopsis leidyi | reverse complement strand
CTGACAGTAGACAAACACTTCAGTAAATGAGATAAATCAAAACTAAATTAAATCTGTATTTAATTTACCAGAGTAAATTAAGTATTTACCTAAATTGATGACGGTTCAGGACATTCAAATCCAAGCGGGATATATGGTGCAGCTCAGCTATTAGCTATTTATCAAAATTGAATGTTCGCTTTGCCATGTGTATGACGATTTACCATTGATTGTTCTGTTAATGAGTATGCAGTCGGTTTAAACTTAAAATTTGACAAAATCTTTCCTGGCTGCTGTTGTTATGTTTCAAGTATGTTCAATTTGACAATCTTTTATTACAAAGGTTAAAAATTGAACTATTTGTTCAATAGCAATTGTTGTTTTACCTAAGTTTTATTTTGTGTATTAGTAACCGTTAAAGTATTTCATCACAAAGGATGAAGACGACAGGACGCTTGACTCAGCTGAGTATATTTCACGCATCTATACTCTTTTTCATTTCCTTCGCCCTAATTTGTGCGAACGAGTACACGGTCGATGGACTCTACGAATACTCCATACCCTACGAAAGCTCACTCGAAGACTTCAACGGTATCAGTACCCCAAAATGCGGCTACGAGATCGAACAAATGGACGTATCCCAAGTGAAACATCCCAACCAGATCCGACTGTCTCTGACAGGAGATCCGACAGAGATGGCAGTCACGTGGACCACAAACTCAGTCTCGCACTACGAGGTGGTGAACTACGGTGTCCTGGAGACAGACCTGAACTTCACAGCGCTCTCTATCTCCCACCAGTACAAGTGGCACTGGCTACCAGGGGAGGGGGATTACAAGTACACTAGCGGCTTCATCCACGAGAGTCTCATGGTCAACCTCATTCCAGGAAGGATCCACTATTACCAGGTAACATTATTTGGGAACACGTTAAATTTAAATATTGCAGATTGACATCAGGCTGTTTGTATGTTACGGCCTTATTTGGAAGTTTTGGGTAGGTGTCATGGACCATATTTGGTGATTGGTTAGGTGCCCACGTGCACATTGTACGTATGAGACATGGAAACGGTAAAAAGGATGTAGTAATCTTTAACGTTGTCTGGGACAAGCCCACTATTTATCTATAAAAGTATAATAATGCTTCAATTTCTTCATGCCGGCCACCCAAACATGCTAAACACTGCAACATTACAGATAGAAAGTAACGGAGTGTCCTCTCCAATCCTAAACTTCGTGGCAGCCCCAGAAGCGGGTTCTAAAGTTCCCATCTCCTTCCTTCACACTGGTGACGTGGGAGTGTTCGGTACTTCTGTCATGGTTACCAAGACGATAATGGAGAGGATGGAGAAGAAGAACTTCCACGGAATGGTGCACTGTGGGGACATCTGCTACGCTAACAAATACAACAAGAAGAAGCCTGAATGGGCCGCGCAGCACGTCTGGGACACGTGGGGCCAGATGGCAGAACCGGTAGGCAGTAAGATGCCTTACATGACTGCTATAGGCAACCATGAGTTGGATGAGTACGAGAGTACATTCGAGAACGGAACAATTTACTCTAAGAGGTTCATCATGCCAGGGAACGAGCGGTATTTCTCCTTTGGAGTGGGCATGGTCCACTTTGTGGCGGTCTCCACTGACGAAGACATCCACCCTGGATCAACTCAAGGAGTTTGGCTTGACAGGACACTCGGCAAGATCAGGAATCAGAGAAGTAAGTGGCCATGGTTAGTCGTGTTCCAGCACCGACCGATATACAACTCGGGGGCTAATCATGGAAATTGGACGGGTGCCAACAACTACAGCTACGAAAACTGGGAAATGCCTACTTACGAGGGATGGCCGGAGGACTACGAGGCACTCCTTATAAAACACGACGTAGATCTGGTGCTAACCGGACACGTACACCACTACGAGCGAACCTGGCCGGTAAAGGACAGAGATGACGTCACACAATCATACGATGACGTCACCAAGCCCGTCCACATAACATGTGGTCACGGAGGAAAAGACTTGTACGCGATAGTGTGGGGGACAGAGGATAAAAACACGTACACCGATCACCACCCCCGATTTTCCGCGGCGCGGGACAACGTGCACTGGGGCCACTGTGAGTTGGAGTTTCTGGATGAGAAGAGGGTCCGACACAGCATGTTTAGGATGGGTGAGAGTGAGGTACCAGCTGAGGAGGTGGTTATTACAAGGGTCAGGAGTGGGGCTAGGAGAGTGGGGTTGGATCTGGGACTCATACTGGCCTGTCTTGTCTGGGTTTCCAGTTATGTCAGGAGTTGATTTTCTTGCTATTGATTTATTAGACAGTGACCGACAACGAACAAGAGTTTTAACCATACTTCATACTGCAGGAGAGTATTTTTCATAGATTCTCCTGTATTCTATTGTAATATTTCATTTTGTTTAAGTTTCAAACTGTACTTAAGTCGATTTCCCAAAAAAACTTAACAAAAAAGAAAAACTTAAGATTAAAGATCTAATGGTATGTGATGGCAAATAGGAAGCTAAAATAACATACTTTTATTAGATAACCTCCATAAGCGGGTGTCCTAAAGGGCACTGATCTTTACAATTACATTATCAACTTTAAGTTTTAGTTTAGTTATTTTTAGTTTTAGCTCTTTTCCGGCAAGGCGAAAATTCCTGTTTCATATTTGGGCGTGATAAGATTTACTGACAGTAGACAAACACTTCAGTAAATGAGATAAATCAAAACTAAATTAAATCTGTATTTAATTTACCAGAGTAAATTAAGCATTTACCTATATTGATGACGGTTCAGGACATTCAAATCCAAGCGGGATTTATTGTGCAGCTCAGCTGTTAGCTATTTATCAAAATTGAATGTTCGCTTTGCCATGTGATTGTGTATGACGATTTACCATTGATTGTTCTGTTAATTAGTATGCAGTCAGTTTAAACTTAAAATTTGACAAAATCTTTCCTGGCTGCTGTTGTTATGTTTCAAGTATGTTCAATTTGACAATCTTTTATTACAAAGGTTAAAGAAAGGACTACCAAAACGATGAAGATGACTGAGCTGAATATTTGTTCAATAGCAATTGTTGTTGTATCTAAGTTTTATTTTGTGTCTTAGTTACCGTTAAAGTATTTCATCACAAAGGATGAAGACGACAGTACGCTGGACTCAGCTGAGTATATTTCACGCATCTATACTCTTTTTCATTTCCTTCCCCCTAATTTGTGCGAACGAATACACGGTCGATGGACTCTACGAATACGCAATACCCTACGAAAGCTCTCTCGAAGACTTCAACGGTATCAGCACCCCGAAATGCGGCTACGAGATCGAACAAATGGACGTGTCCAAAGTGAAACATCCCAACCAGATCCGACTGTCTCTGACAGGAGATCCGACAGAGATGGCAGTCACGTGGACCACAAACTCAGTCTCGCACTACGAGGTGGTGAACTACGGGGTCCTGGAGACAGACCTGAACTTCACAGCGCTCTCTATCTCCCACCAGTACAAGTGGCACTGGCTACCAGGGGAGGGGGATTACAAGTACACTAGCGGCTTCATCCACGAGAGTCTCATGGTCAACCTCATTCCAGGAAGGATCCACTATTACCAGGCAAGATTTTGGGAACAAGTCAAATTTAGACATTGCAGATTTTCATCTGGTTTTTGACATCAGTTTGAAATCTGGCTGTTTGTATGTTACGGCCTTATTTGGAAGTTTTGGGTAGGTGTCATGGTGTCATGGACCATATTTGGTGATTGGTTATGTGCCCACGTGCAAATTGAAAGTAGGAGACATGGTAACGGTGAGGTGAAAGTGATAGGTTGTATTTCTGTCTCTTAATGTCCAAATATGGATGTGTGTTGGTTGTAATGCTTGATTTGCTGTAATTTGCATCCTGATTGATGTTTTCTGATCCAGTTAAAAGGATGTGGTAATCTTTAACGTTGTCTGGACCAACCCCACTATTTAACTATAAAAGTATAATAATGCTTCAATTTCTCCATGTCGGCCACCCAAACATGATAAACACTGCAACATTACAGATAGAAAGTAACGGAGTGTCCTCTCCAATCCTGAACTTCGTGGCAGCCCCAGAAGCGGGTTCTAAAGTTCCCATCTCCTTCCTTCACACTGGTGATGTGGGAGTGTTCGGTACTTCTGTCATGGTTACCAAGACGATGATGGAGAGGATGGAGAAGAAGAACTTCCACGGAATGGTGCACTGTGGAGACATCTCCTACGCTAACAAGTTCAACAAGACGAAACCAGATTGGGCCGCGCAGCACGTCTGGGACACGTGGGGCCAGATGGCAGAACCGGTAGGCAGTAAGATGCCTTACATGGCTACTCCAGGTAACCATGAGCTGGGTGAGTACGATAGCACTCTTGAAAACGGTACAATTTACACCAAGAGGTTCATCATGCCAGGAAACGAGCGGTATTTCTCCTTTGGGGTGGGCATGGTCCACTTTGTGGCGGTCTCCACTGACGAAGACATCCACCATGGATCAACTCAAGGAGTCTGGCTGGACAGGACACTCGGCAAGATCAGGAATCAGAGAAGTAAGTGGCCATGGTTAGTCGTGTTCCAGCACAGACCGGTATACAACTCGGGGGCTAATCATGGAAATTGGACGGGGTCCAACAATTGGGACGACCCGGAAACACCGAAATTCATGGGATGGCCGGAGGACTACGAGTCACTCCTTATAAAACACGACGTAGATCTGGTGTTATGTGGACACGTACACCACTACGAGCGAACCTGGCCGGTAAAGGACAGAGATGACGTCACGCAATCATACGATGACGTCACCAAGCCCGTCCACATAACATGTGGTCATGGAGGAAAAGACTTGTACGCGATAGTGTGGGGGACAGAGGATAAAAACACGTACACCGATCATCACCCCCGATTTTCCGCGGCGCGGGACAACGTGCACTGGGGCCACTGTGAGTTGGAGTTTCTGGATGAGAAGAGGGTCCGACACAGCATGTTTAGGATGGGTGAGAGTGAGGTACCAGCTGAGGAGGTGGTTATTACAAGGGTCAGGAGTGGGGCTAGGAGAGTGGGGTTGGATCTGGGACTCATACTGGCCTGTTTTGTCTGGGTTTTTAGATATGTCAGGGGTTGATCTTCTTGCTATTGATTTACTAGACAGTTGCCGAGCGGAAAAATTTAGGCATGTATAACATCAATTTATTTTCGTATGGATACCAATATAATTATTAAGTTCTAACAGCAAAATATTATCCAAGAGTGAGGGATTACAGGTGATCCGTTACAGCCTTATTTTAAACAATCCTAGTTATACTTAAATTAAGTATGAATTATAAATTTCATAATGCCTGGCCGGATTCTACTTCGTACATGTACTTTCAAAGTCTCAAGCTCTTGTAAAATTACAAGACTAGGTAGAAAGATTCTAGTTGGGATAGCCTGTACCAGTTATCGCCTGATAGATAGTAATGCTTCTAATTATCAACACAAGTGTAGATAAGAAGATGGATAAAGATATGTCATGCCATGTAAGTATGTATGTGGCACAAGTAATGGTAACATTTGACAAACACTAAAATTAATACAATTCAAATGTTGATATTGTCTATGCAAAAGGACTGAATCACTAACGGACTGAAAGTGAATCACTTACAATCGTTGACAATAACTTATATTACTATAAGTGTTACAGTTAGTGTTTCAGTAAGGGTAAATGTTAGGGTTAGTTTTAGGGTTAGTAATAATTCGTTAGAGATTCAGTACGTTAGCAATTCATTCCTACAATAAATCCGAAGGAAGAACCAAACCTGTCTCGTCATGTAAAAGACCTCCAACATCGTGACAAGTGTCTTCAGGCATCTCCTGGCACTCTCCGGATAAGGGTCCTCCGACTCCTTCAAACAGTTTACCTCGCGATTTCACTGAGGGGGTAGTCTGCAGGGTTATTTTTATATCGATCTGTTGTCTGCATGATTACTAAAGAGGGTTTTGTAGTTGTAGTAATTGTTGATATGTCTTAAGTCTTAACATTCGAACGATTTCAATTGCATGGTTGATTCCTTTTTGTAATTGTAATCGCTATAAAATCGTTATTAAAAATACAAACCTGATGTTTGAAGAGTGTAAGAATCGTTTAAAGGAATCTTGACGTTAAGTATTTTGGCAACTTCGCGTTTGTCAAGTGTACCGCTTCGGTCCTCATCATACCTAAACACACAGGCATTGTATAAAATGAATGAAATTTATCTGGGTCTTGAACAAAGACATCTAGTCGTCAAATTCAATGTCAAGATCACGATAATGTTAAAGTTTGATCCCAGAAATCACGCTTGGTCTATTTTAATTTTAGCGAGAGAGAAATTCTCGTGGCTTAATATTCATTATTGATAGTCGAACCCATTCACACGGGTTTCTCCTGGATCGAGTGACAGAGCTCATATTTTAATACTAAGTTCTGACACTCAAACTTACAAATCTTGATATTTATACTGGGATTAGACTTGATTGAGTGCTGGGCGAGTAAAAATAACCACACTCAGTAGTCAGTACTGACAGATCTTGTTTACCAATGTCTACCACTAACGATGGTATTTATAACAGCTCTCCCTGGAGAGCTATAAATGCTCTCGAATCACAACTTCTAGATGGGGCCTGACTTGAATAATGCAACTGCACCTCGACTTATAGAGCAACTATGACTATAAACAATATGCATTTTACACGTTCATAATTGTTGTATAACAAGGTGTGTAGGTTGTGCATGTAGGTTGTGCTTGTACAGGGGGGCTAGATTGGAGATTGATCCTAAAGGGACCTTTATTGGTGCTCACATGAGGTGTAGGTACAGAGTAAATGAAAATTTACATATACATAAAATGATAATGCTGCGCTGCTCGACACTCCCAGTGTTGTGCGCTGAGTGGTTGGGAGTGTGTAATGCTGTCTCGGGTGGGCCGAAGAGAATACTTATGTGCACCAGCAGATAAATGAGGGGACACGCTTTCCACTGATAGTCAATTCAGAAAATTCATGGGGGAGGGACTAAATAAGTCAATGTCGATCTCTGAAACTTTTAGTCGCCAATTTTAGACTAATATTCCAGTCTTTTCACTTGGATTATGAAGTAATATTTACATCTATTCAATTCCGTGGTACTATGCGTTTATGGGTTAACCACTTCATGCACATTAGAATGATTTTATGGTAAAACTGAATAAAAAATCAATCAAAGTCAATTTCAGTAATTTTAAGGCGACATTGAATTTTTGACCCAAATTTTAAACTTATTTTAGAAGTTTTTCATTTGGATTGTGCAACAATAGATTTTGAAAACATCGCATGCTACCATGTGTTTACCACAAATTCATCTAAGAATGGTTTTTATCAAACTAGGACAATTTAATGTTTAGCACAGAAAGTCTATACCAATCTTGAAATTGAAAATATTCACACTAAAAATTACCGACAGAAACAAGAACAATGAACCTTACTTCTGAATAAGATTAGCAACATCCTGAGAGTACTTGAACATTTCCTTCTCTGTAAGTCCCTTCTTGAAGGATTTCTTGGAGCGTTCTATCCGCATCAATAAGTCCTTCATAAAACTGTTGATCTCGGCGTATTGCAGTTTCCCATTGTTATCTGCATCGTACAGTGCAAATACCTGAGGGGTACTTATATGTAAGTATACGTTAACTTATAGCTATAGCTATAGTTATCAATTATAGTAGTTCTAGTAGCACATTACCCCAATTTTCACAAAATGGACAGTCGTCCCGTCCCCTATTTGAAGTGTTTGCCAAATTAAAGTTTATAATTATAGTTAACAAGATCATACAATTACAAGATCATACATGTAAATTGAACATCACAATCACATAAAGATGAACAAAAAATATGGTAACGACCTCTTCGAATTCCTCATAAGACAAAGACTTCTTGTTGTTTTTTGCTTCTCGTATCCGCTTTTTGACCTTCGCCTTGTCTGACACATTTAGAGGCTCCTTCCCCATCGTTATCCGCTTCGACAGACCAACTTCGTGCTGATTTTGTGGTTCTGTCTTGGTCTAAAACTTCTGTTAAAATTTTCCCCTACATCATGGACGGTGATCTGGTAAAAGAAAGAAATAGAAAGAAGATGTTCCAGATTAAATTTTGAAGTGACGTTTACCTAAAAGTTTATTCCACGAGTCAGATGATCATGATATAATTTTCCTAACTAATCGTTAAACTTAAAGATGGAATCACAACTTATGCAACTCTAGTACTTCTGCATGGAGGTCACTGATCGTAATCCGAGCAGATGTAATTCTCATAATTAAACCGAGAGGGCTCCGTATACGTATAATAAACCGTATATAATAAATCTCCGCCCGTTTAGATTTTTTTCGGAGGAACATTTATGTGCAGTTGTTACAATCAAAATTACAATCCCATCGGCATTAGCAATACACCAAATTGGCCAAACGAATATAGTCATTTATCACAAGATATCATGTCAGGAAACTAAACTGTCCGACACGGCCTCAAGCAATTCTAGACATTTCAAATTTAATACAGCTGCAGCGACAATAACCAGAAATTCAGGACCAGATAAAATTAAAATACACGTGGACAGACGGACACACAGCGCCATTAACGCCAAGCTCATACACGTGCAAGCATATAGTTAGGCTGTGAGAGCGAGGACAAGGGATAAGAGAGAGTTAAGTGTGTGTAAGAGGGAGAGAGAGGATTAGAGGAAGGGGAGAGAGTCGTGTAATTACACTGGAGTTGTCTACCAACACTGAAATTTCAATAGCACTATAAGGCGTGATAAGTAGCAAATGTGCAAGACTTCCTTTTCTTTACTATAAGATCCGCTTAGAATTAACGATATGATGGCATAATGCCAAACTTACTCGAGTGGCAAGTGGAAAATAGTCGAAAGTATGGGAATACGTCTCGAAGGGCTGCTCATTACTCTCTAACTTCGCCAACTTCGGTAAGTGTTTGGGCTTAACGAACAATTACTAGTAAAGATCAACTATCCTTAGTTCTATATAGTTATAAATTCTACATAGTTATAATTCATGAGCCCGTCAGTTTCTTAGGGTGATGTCTTTAGAAGGACGCATAATCTAGCGAGATTTCGTCTCCATTCTTCGAGCACCCTAGATTGCCGCAACGAAGACACACTCAACGCTAATGTTAGAAGCTTACGATCATTAGCAAGGTTAGCATGTAGCTGTCTAGTGTCTATGTTAAAATCCCTAATGACCACTTGAACTCGCACAAATCACAGTTTTAAATTTGCAAACGCTCTGGATATCAATTGTGTGACCAATTCTTGACAACATAATCATTGACAAAGATGATTTAATGACATTTTTCAAGTTACTCGACAAATGGGAACAGTAAAAATAAGTTATAAAAATCAGTGGGAAATAAATTACACATCATCTGTTAAAGAGCCGTGAAGGGAACCGAGAAATTCCGGATTTAACTCGCTATTTTTCTATAAAAGTCATAAAGAAAGTAAGACTCAAAGACGACAATAACTTAGTTGTAAAAGGTTATTTAAAAAGAGAACTGAACTTCGCTAACGGATCTATCGGTTCAAATCCTCCGACTGACACCCGTCCCACAATAACTTAAACTCTCTCATTCACTGTATACAAAATAAACAAGGTGTTCCACTCGTCGAAGTGACTCCTCCTAGTGTTCTAATGTTGAGGGTAAAATCGGGCGATCAGTCCACGGCTTCCTCCGCGATCACTCTTTCAGTTGCTGCTTTTGCTTGTGCAGGTGCAGCCGCTTCTTTCGATCTGGGCGCTCCTTTATTCATCATTTGCTGTAAAAATGTTTGTTATAGATGAAGAAGGAGTAATGCACGAGGGTTGTACAAAATGCTAGCGGATTTGTGTTTCAAAGTAAGCCGGAATATGATAGCTGACATGTTAACATGAAACTTGAATAAAAGTATCAGAAATTAAAGATTTAATAGGGGAACATACGCGACTGTATTTAGCTTGAGCTTTCGGGAGAAATTCCATGAACATTTTGTAAGCCTCTGGGGGCATTGTGCTCTGTAAAATCTGAAGTAACTGATAACCCTGTCCACAGTGTAATACAGCTGATGCAAAATGTTTCACTGCTCCTTTGAAATCACCTACGGGAAAAATTGTCAAAACGCATGGATACGAACTTCTTCGTATTGCAGAATTCCTACTCAACAACGAGAAATTGGATTCGTAAAGTTTCTTTTATCACTTGACAACGATTGTCAAATGTAAAGTCTTGAACATGCAGGAATGTCATAAACTTCAACACGAATAATCTATAAGAGACACTCATATGCTGTATCAACCGATACTATAGCTCATGATCTGTCACATTGCAAATTACATTTCCTCGATCTGCCAATAAATTACCGAGTCCAAGTTTCTCTTCTCCAGTTTGAACTTGGTCCATGAAAAATTTCTGTATCGATTGTGGGTCGACAGATTTAGGCATGGGAATATCCAGTTCTTCTTCCTGAAAAGATAGAATCGTTATCCAGCTGTCGAGCATGAAAAATCACATGATTCACACCCAACGATATCAGTGATACACGATATTAGTTCCTCAGAACACACTAAAGAGTCTGACCTTGGCCTTGTTTCTCTCAGCCCGGCGGCGTTCCCTGAGTTTCTGCTTGTACATTGGATCTGATCGCCGTTTGTAATCAAAGTAGAAACAGTATGCTACGAATGTGGTAGCCGCAACTCCTCCCCATAACAGTGTTTTAGACATCCCTAAGAATAGGTTCTATTGTTCAGTGCTGTTACTAGCGGCTTCCGGTGAAATTGGTTAAAAAACAGCAGCGAATTTGCTCAGTTAACTATTAGAATTAAATTATCAAACAGATATGTCCACGATAAAGCATGTTTTACTTTGTAGCACCGTAATAAATAATAATCGAGAAGTTTCTTCACAAAACACACGTCCATTGACTGTGCCAGCATTCGCAGTAGTAACACGCGTAGTGGCTTGTCTTAAAAACAAAGTAAGTCTGACGCAAACACACGTGCAACTGCGATAAACTGGGGCATTACATCGTGTAAAATAAATACGGCGACCGCGCGTGCCGCCATTTCCCGCACTGCTTTTCAATTAATTTACTGTCAAGGGTGCTCTACCGCGCTATAGCGCATTGAAAGTTATGAATAATGTAATATTTATTAGATTTTATACGTATCAACATAGCATTAAATAACAATGAAATTAAAAACCAGAAAATAATCCGTTCGTTTGGCTATCACTCTCATCCCTCAATCTTCAACAACTTCTACTCTGCTGGCCCGATGGGCCTTGTCTAAACAGCAATGAAATTTAAAAATGATAAAAATTTGGTATCTCCGTCAATTTGAATCGTATCACACTACTGCCTACTCCGTTTAGCCTCATTATTTTCCATGTCCTCGACCTCCTCAGCAGGTCGCTTGAAGTCAGAGCTGGATGATATAGCCTCCTCAGTACGCTGAACCGACGACACTGTAGCGACCTGGCGTTGTGAAGTGCTGGCTCTCTCGGTGGTGGTCGTGGGGGCAGCAGTTGTGGGGGCAGCAGTGGTGGAGGCAGCGGTGGTGGAGGCAGCGGTGGTGGAGGCAGCGGGCCTTGCCTGAAGGCTGGACGTGGATGCAGCAAACCCTCCGCCAAAACCGCTGGTAGAACCAGCTAATCTACTTTCTAATGCAGTCGTTGAACTGACACCATTTCTTTGATCTGTAAAATATAAAGCATGGTAAGGGAGCAGTTTCTTTCGCAATTATTATATTGTGTATATGTATGTAAATGTATGTAAATCAATGAGTAAGAATAAATGTGCCGAGTTAACTCAGTTTTGGTCTGACTCTGCTATGTAAAAGTTATGCTATATAAACTTGCCCCAAAACCTAAAAAACTCACTGTTGACAGAGCTTGTAGGAAAGACCGCATGAGCTGGTGTCCCACTGGACTGGGCCTCACTAGACTGCACGACTGCCCGCTGGCGGGCCACGCCGTTACTTGACGTTATCACGCTACTGGACGTGCTGGCGGGCTGTGTGCGTGTCTGTCCGTTTGTCTGTCCGTTTGTCTGTCTGTCCGTGTGTTGAGGGCCGGGTGAGGTAGAGCTGCTCACAATGGGGGATACTCTGACTGTCGGTTTCACTGAAATTTTAGATATTTTCAGACAATTTATACTTGCATGTGACTGAAATGTTTTGCCTGGTGTGTCAAAAATGACAGTGAAGTTGTAACTTGTAATATACTGACAGAGAAATTATATCAAGTACACAATAATTATGCATTGTATTCATTTTTCCTAATCTAACTTTGAGATTTAAACTCGCAAGAATGAAGAATTTCGAGACAAATAGAGAAAGGTATTTTGGGAGGGTTTTAACCAATAAAAAGCTAGAAAACGGTGCTTTATGGCTTCTGATTGGTTTAAATCTGTGACTCCTCCCAAATAAAATCCAACAAACCACTTAGTTTAGCGCTGATTTCACTGGTAGAGGAGGGAGCGGTATGAGACATGGGCTGAACAGGCTGAGATACAGGTCTTTTCCGGACTAAGTGTGAGATGTTGGAGACAGGGGCAGAGTTGGAGGAAGTGGGGAATACTGATGAGGAAGGTAAGGTGGAAGAGGAGGGGGAGGAGGTGGAGGAGGAGAAGGCTGGATGAGGTGCACTAGAGGAGGAGGAGGAGTCGCAACTACCACTAGCTCCTGCTGCTCCGGCTGCTGCTACAGCTGCAGTACTCTGATAGATAGATTGTAAACAATGTGCTCTACTTGATGTTAAAGGTCTGGATTTTAAAATACTAGAGGAGTTGGTACTTCAGCTCCATAGTCAAAGAGTTTATTTATAAAAGTCGAGTAAACAATAAAATAAATTCCTCTCCAATTACCTGGGTAGGTATAAGTTTACGGTACTGTTCCAACTGTTTGAGCGAGTCTTTGCAATCAGACACCATCTTATCAACCTCCACTTTCATCTCTCGTAACGAGTCACTATCCGATCCCTGATTGTTGTATGTTGTAATGCACGTGCATGTTTCTATGAGAAGAAGAAATAGGGGCTGGACATGTAGGTTGGGGATAACCAGGCTGGCTTTAATAAAGTATAAACTAATCCTTTCTAAATATCACTCACTTGTAACTTGGATATTTGGGATGCCATGAGTTGGCTGCACTGAGAGAAATGTTTGATAGCATCCTCGTATTTCTGGTCCAAACTTGCAGACAAGCCCATCATGTAGTATGTAGAACTTATTTCCCTGGAGATGGTTCATTTTACAAAATTCTGGAATATTGGAAATGACAATCCGACACATAAACAGACAAAACAGATGACACAAAAACAGACGAGCAACATACGTACCTAGAATCTGGTTCCTCCCCACATTTCTTGAAGTGTTCTATGGCCTCAGTGAAGTGAACAATAGCTTCATCTAGCTTCTCGTTCTCCATACAAACCTAGGACAGATGTGAAATAATGTAGTCCGCTAGGATTGAGAAAGATAAATGGTCAGGTTCTAGTACCCTGATAGTCACATCAATACATTGCATTATGCCATAGCTTGTTGAGCATTCCATGGAGTATTTGAGTCAAAAAATAGTAGTCGAATCGATAAACTTCACAGACCTCTCCAAGTTTTATCTTGACTTTAGCGAGTTTTCTCTGAGCATCTGTTGATTCATGTCGCGAGTAGATTATTCTGGAAAGTTCTAAAACTTCCCAAGCGATCTGAAGGGAAGAAACTTCTTCCTCTTCTTCTTCCTCGTCTCCGTCACCTCCGCCTCCTCCCTCTTCCTCTTCAGATGGTCCAGCTTCGTTGTCTGTGTTAAAAACTATCTTCATATGTCTCCGGCAAAAATATGTTTGTACTCTAACTCTAAATACCTGGTCATCTCTCCTTAATCAGGAAAAGCTGTAAAAAGGAGTAAAATAAAATCAACGAACCATTTCTTTCAGTAGAATCGGGTCCCTCCTCATCCCCCTCCTCTCCAGCATTTAGTTTACTGTTAGCCAGTATTTGGTTCTCGTCGCGCGCCACTTCTAGCAGCGCAGTCGCGTACTGGTAGTAGGGTTCTGCACACTCGTCATGTAGTTCGTCATATTTAGCAGAGATCAGACTGCAGAGCTGCTCACATGCGGATACTGGGAGAGGAGTGAATTTAGTTCGATGAGTACATATATGTACATATACATTTTATTTTTTAATGTGTACATTTCACGATATAAGTATATCTTTGCAGTACATGGTACAGCGAGGTATCTAGTTTATAATCTCCGCTATATTTACTAAATATTATTTAGTTGAACGAACCAGCAGCCTTGTAGTTGTCAGTAGCAAACTGTCTGTTTATCTGTTGTTGAAGTTTGGGTATCTGTTGGTCAGGTGGAAGTTCATCAGAGGTGGAAGTGCCAGCTCCAGCATCTCCAGTGTTATCTTCTACGGGAACTAGACTTACCATCCTGCGTGATCGGTAGTCATTTCTTGTGATATAAACCTCTACGTGCATTAGAAATAGTGTTAGAAATCTTGCAATTTTGATCGCTTAATTTTACCTGTTTTTATGTTTTTATGTTTACTATGCGTCTTGCACATAATAATGAATGTACAAGCGTTGTTTTGGTTTTAACGTAACGAAAAAGGTATGTTTCATGTACCACTTTCAACATTTCGTTTATGTAACGTGTAGTATAGAATTGCGCTGTTTTCTGTGAATTATATCATACTAATGAGTTATGTATCTGTAGATGTCGCTTATGTACGAAGAATAAATGAATTATTTCCGCTCGTCTTGACATCTAAGTTATATCGGAGGAAGATTAGTCAAACCGAATCTTCCAGCTTGACGTACATCTTCCTCAACCAAATGGAATACTAAGCAACAATTACGATTGATTCTCAGCTTAAAAAATAACCTTGTGTTTAGAGTTGTGCAGTTACCGATTTTAAATAGTCTACCTGTTACCTTGAATCATTGTTGAATTTCTTTTCATTTTACCATAAAGTAAAAACTAAGGATATTAATGAGACAAAGCCGAAAGGCATTAGCCGTGAAATAATTTAGTATTGGGGAAAAGAGGTTGTTTCAACAGTTCAATATTCAATTTAGGGTGAAAGAACGTCAAACAAAACACAATGAGTTATAATATTATAGAATTCAATTTAAATCATAGATTTAAAGTTAAAGATTATGAAATCAAGACTGACTTTAAAATAGGGCTTGACAGGCATTACAAAATTTGTAGAAACTGTCTATTCTGATAATGAAAGGGAGATTAAGGTACTTGAACCAGCTAGTTCTAAATTCTAAAACATTCAAATCAAGATACTCAGAGACTTCACATCGCTGAATATTTTATATTGGTCTTGGTATAATAAGGGGACGGAAGCGGTATTTCTAAAGATTGATTTATCCGGATCAAAATTTAGGACTTTTCTGTTTTTATTGCAGTATTAACAAATCGAATGAAAGTCAAACACATTACAGTTTCTCATATTATAATATGTTTCTTCTTCTGAATTTTGTCGTGTGTCTTCTGTTTCTTTTCTTCAAATTGCTTGAACTTTTTCATTAATCTGTCCTTTAACTCTTTCTCTCGCGCTCTCATCGCTTCAACGTTCTTAGCCTGTAACAAGTTTTTACACATCAGCAGGCTTGATTATTATCAGGAATTTAGCCAATTACATCGGCATAATTTACAAGAAAAACATCTTTTTAATGAAAATTTGCACTTAGGACAAATTAGATCGAATATTTTCTACTCACCTTGTCTTCTTCCACCATCTTCTGTTCTTCTTCTTGTCTCTTCTTGTGCTCGCTGTACCTCTTCAGAACATCTTCTCTCTGTTTAAGTAACCTTTCTCGCTCTACTGCTGCGACTTTTATAAGAATTCCTTTTAACAATTTAGCAGCAACCTGATTAAGATTTATATGAATGTGATGTTACCAAAAAACGTGAAAATACGTAACCAAATATACGTAAAAATACGTGCAAATATGTTACCAAAATGTGCGTGAAAATATGATACCAAATATATATGACAAAACGTTACCAAATATACGCAACAATTTGTTACCAAATAAATGTGACAATACGTTATCGAATATCCGAAACAAAAAGTTACCAAATATAAGTACAGTACATAACCGAATATAGATTTTACCAAATATACGCGTTACCGAATATACGTGTCACCAAATATACGTGTTTTATAATTCACCTGCTTACACTCGTCCTCTAAACTTTCAATCTGTTTAATCTCGCTCTTATCGATGCCTGACTTTTTCTTCTTTTTCTTAGGCCCTTTTGACGATCTTCTTCTCGATTCCTCCATCTTTTTTTCCTCCAACTTTCTTTTCTTCCGCTGTCTTTTCTCTATTTGCTGTTTCATCAATTCGTTCTGCTGCCTCATGTATGCTTCGTGTTTCCTCTTGGCCTCTTCAGCGAGCCTTTCGCGCTCAAGTTTCCTGAAAAACGCACGATTACTAAAATCGTCTCACACAGGGAATTTTTCAATTTCTGCTATCGATTTTACACACCAACAAAATATAAGACCAATTTAGAAAAAAAACATTTAAAACATTTAAAACAAAGATAGGGATTAAACATAAGATATATTTCAAATACCTCATTTTGTGAGTTTTATCAGTCATAAAGCCGGTTCTATCGTAGTCCACGACAAAGGGAGAAAAAGTAGGCTTCTGTCCAGGAAACAGTCTCATCAGTTGTTTTCCCTTCAGCCCTGCCATCGCAGCTTTAAAGTGGGCGTAGTTCTGATACTGAAGAGAAAGAAAAATGTTTGTGTTAGCGTGCCGAATTTGGCAGGAATTATCTTCTTAGCAGACCTTAAAACTATAACTAGTTTGAGACCTTTGACTACAAACACCACTATAACTATTTCAAAACAGTTCAGTCTAATGGCTACATTCGAAGTAACAACATTGATCTTCGCAGCTATGTTTGTCTGTGTCGCATCTGTACAGAGGGTCAAACTCAGCTCCTCTGCTCATCATAACACAGTTCAATGTACCGAGCACCTCAGATCAGGGACAAACAATCATCACTGATACTTCACTGAGAGCTCGGAGAAAACTTCTGGTAGATCAACACTTGGAGATTGGGATATAATATGAACAGCTGGGGTTTACCAGTATAGACTTGAGGTATAAAAATAGGGTATTTAATTGAGCAATAAAAATAGCTCACAACAAACCTGAATGTAAGCGTTGAAGGTGAGAGGTATGCCAAACTGGTTACCAAGAGCTGTGATATCGTCCCCTAACTCACCGTCCTCCACACAGTCCTCATAGTCCACCTGAACAGTCTAGGTTTTAAAATCAGGTCTTAAGTCATTGCCTCAATATCTAAATAATATTGCTGTCAAGTTTATTTGACATCCATACCAAGACAAAACTTTTGACAAGTGACAATTCAAAATGAGTTGCTCGGTTACACGACCATACAAGATGCCCTACTTTTCTGATAGTTCCATAGACTGCTAGAGCATCTTTGAGGAACCGTTCACAAGGTTTAGGATTGTTGGAGTCAAGAGAGAACCACTTGGTGGGCAGGTTCTTGATGATAACAGTGTCAGCACGCTCCCCCGGAATACATTCTGACCAGTTCTTTTTGCCTGACAGAGAGAAACAGTTGGTGGAGAGTTACTTTACTTGGAGATGTTAGTCAGATACTGCCATCAAAGTGTCTCCTAAATAAGTATCCTTCAAAACTTTCTCCAAGCCGAATCGTATAATAGTCAGTGAAAATCAGTACAATGAATGAGAGTATTTACCGTTAATTGTTTTGAAGTAAGTTTCCCATTCATCTACTGTGGGGTAGTCATAAGCGTCCTCCTTTATCTTTACAGTTAAGATCACATTGCTGCCTTGCGCTTTAAACTTAGTGTTGTTCGTATTCCTATAAATACGAAGTAAGGCCTAATCTTAGGTCTTCTAAATGAAACAAAATGTGCAGTTTCTCACGCATCATTGCATTATTGAAGACGTATTGTAGAGTTAAAGATGGCAATTCCAAAAATTGAGAAGTTAACCTGATAACATAGCTCATGATCTCCCGGTCCTGAAAGAGGCCCTCAAACAAGAGGAACTCCAGAGCAGGACTCTTCTGAAGGCGGATGTGCGTAAACCTCTCTGGTTCAGCCAACTTGTGCAACTTCTCCATCACCTCCCAACTGAAGAAGATAACTGGTTTTTCTCAAGCTTTTTTAATCTGTCCTCGAATCTGTCTAAAAGTTAAAATACGACCCATGCCACCGAGTACTGCACACTCGGATAAAGAGAAAGATAATATCACCTATATAACATCTGTACCTACCTGTTAACATCAACTAGTGGCTCTCCCATCTCGCTGATAACCAGTATTCTTACTTTAGCATGGTCTCTGAGGTACAGACCGAGATGATCCAACAATTTAACACAATCTGGAAACCTGGCCTGGTCCATGGTCTGGTTTAACAGGAGGAGGAGGGACTGTCCTCACTGTCACATCCTTGTCATGGGCTAGCAGGTAAAACATTATCTCAGCAGTTTCTAAAGGTACTGTGTTTAGTTTGGGGTGTGTCTTAGGTTGAACTTGGACACTCTTAAGTTTAATAAAGATAAAGGTAACATTTTTTGGGCAATTTAAAGTATCCAATATCCATTGCATAGAGGAGATAAGAGATATTAGAAGAAATTCAATGAAACCTCTGTTTGAATACGATAATAACAACCAAACTTTAACAAAAAATCATTCTCATTGTAACATGAACAATATATCGATAATCGAAACTTTATTCAAATATGAATATATATGTAACTATGATTCTAATATCAAAGTTAAATATGAAAACGGGTTTTAAAAACAATTTAATGAATTTTCAATAAAAAGGAAAAAAAGACCGAGAATTATAAAAAATCAGGCTGCCTCCTAACCCAAACAAAATAGTCCACAACTTTCACTTGAAGGTTTTTAATATTATTTACAGTAACTCCGATCGAAGAATTTGATGAATGCAATTTTTTATGCTCAAAATACCGATATCAAATTTATCCATAACGCAGATGTAAAAACATTCATTGAGTCAATTTTCAACATAGAACCTTACACTTAATACCAAATTTCAAAATATTTACACTTGATCTGGCTTATCAGACACGAAACAGCAGGAATCAGGGGCTCATGGACTGGGGCTCCACCGACGATCGACAGACTGGGCACTCAGCTTTTCTGTTAAGCCAATTATCAATGCAATTGCAGTGAAAAGAATGGAAACATGGCAGAGTTCGTATCTTCTCCCCCTCGTCAAACTCACTGAGGCAAATATTGCAACTAGATTTGTCGTCTTCTCCGGTAGGATTGTCAGCCCTCTTGTACGACTGAGTTAGTGTAAACTGAGAAATATCATGTTTTGATAAACCCTGGCCTGGCTCTAAAGAGATATCATCGTCAAGAGCTATCATCTGCTCATATGTCATATTATCTGAACCCTGACCAAAAATCATGTGTACACCACTTCTGCCAGGGCCTCTAAGACCTTGATGGGCCCACCAGTGTGTACCTCCAGTTCTTCCTTGTAACAGATCAGGGGGAACAGGTACCCCGTTAGAAAAGAATGGCATTCCATTCTGGAAGTCCATAACTGGAATTCCGTTAAGAATTACCCGAGAAGAAATGTTGTGTCTACCACGGCCATGCTGGATGCTGTTAAAGAGGTTCCGAGATGGGCGACCTCTCTGACCTGAAGACGTAGATGGCTGATTATCTGAGTTGGAGTTATTACCCCTGCCATTACTATCGGGTTGTTGTCTGCCAGCTGGTCTACCTCTTGCATTGGTGGAGCTTCTCTGGTCTACAACATGTACAGTCTGGGAATTGAGACCTCTTGTCGTGGTGGAGTTGGATGGTCTAGTATTGGGCGATCTAGAGTTGGAGCTTCGTCCTCTGTTCTGATTGTTTCTGGTTCTTGAGCGTGTGTTGGCACTGGGGGCTTGACTGTTGTTCGTTATGACGATACTTGAACTTATTGTACCATTTGTTTGTGATCTTGTAGATCGACCAACAGACCAAACAATATTATCAGACGAATCCTCAGAGGAAGTCCGAGGATTTTGTCGGCTAGGTCGATTATCTTCCACAGCAGAATCATCTAATATAACAACTTCGTCGTCAGTCTGGTTAGCAGTAGCAGAAGAAGGGCCCCTAAAAGCTGTGTTCAAAGCATCACTTACAAGCTGGTCAGTTTCAGGGGACATTGGAATTGCTCTGTCAGACATGTCGTCATCACTGAGCTGCACAAAACTCAACTCTCGGACATCCTCCTCGTCCCCATCTTCATCGGATGTTACGTAAAACCTAGCAGGAACTACAGAAGGACCAGGTTGGATGTTTACAGCATGAGTTGAAGCCCTGTTTAATCTAGCTGGACTGTGGTTGAAGCGATGTTGAAGTTGGTATGCAGCTAGTTGATCCTCCTCTTCTTGCAGTCGGCGTGCGAGTTGTTCACTTGCTAGATCACTCACATCACTTGAAATCATATATCCTGCAAGTTTTTTTGTTATTCATAAAACGCTTGTTAATTTATAAAATTCGTTTGAGATAAACATATTAAGTACCGAACAGTATAGTATAATCAGTTTAATAAGCATTTTGAATGCTGGGATGGAATGTAATGAATTACCTGATATAAATAAGATTTAAACCTGAATATTGTAACCTGTAATTTACTACATGCAAATGAAACGTCTGCATCACAATATAACGTAATAATGCCAAATATCAACACCATAACAAATGTTAAGCTATATAATTTCAATACTTTAAATCATTTATAGGATAAAACAGTTCTCTGTAGCATTCAAAGTAGTGGCAGTGCAAGATAGCTAGACAGTAGTTTGTTTCTGAGTACAGAAAATACTGAAACTTTTTCGTTTATCTTGTTTTATGTTTGTGAATTTTATTATTTTTGTAAGTTTAAGCAAGCAGAGAATTACACAACCAAAAAGGTATTGAAACATAGGTGATAGGTGAAGATTATGAACATTTGTCCATGCTTAAACACAAAGCATGGAAATGCATCAACTGTAAGCATATTGGAGTCAACTTGTATATTGGTTAAAACATGTTGTTTTCTTAATTTTATGTAACATTTAAAAGAAAATTCTTAACAATTGATATACATTTTAAGCTGTCAAATTGAGTAATAAAGAGATTATTGCAACTCAGCAATTGATTAGTAAGCATTTGGTTCCAAAACAAAATGATTTTTACCCATTTCATACCCCAAATACTAAATAACAGTTAATTCAGTGTCTAGTTCTGTTTAAAGCTAGCAGGGGGAGTAAAAATGCCACCAACTTTGCTAACCGCTCTTGAGGGAGCAAAGCCCAACATTTTCTGTATGTTCTGAAATGTTATGTGTAAGATTTTTTTGCAAACCCAGACAGAAGTAATGCATAAATTGTTCAAGAAATAAATCATAATGTCTCCAATTCCTCTTTCCAGAAAAAAATTTACTGTACAGCACTACCTGTCTTATGCTCATGGTGCATAGGATGTAAAGGAAAATGAAACTGCAATCAGTATAATCATCTCCAGCTAGGTTACGATGAGAAATTCCTTGCAGAAAAGAGATAGGGGTGAAGGGTAATTTACCAACAACTCGCCCATCAAATCTGAAAAAACATGGTTACATTTCATACTATTTGATACCTTAAGTAAATTCACCAATGAAAAGGTAGGTCAGTAAAGCAATTAGATAAAAATAGTGACTTTTCAATAGTATACTTACATAGAATTAAACATTCCCATTAGTGATGTGAATATAAAGCCTATGACAAACATTGACTGCATTTTAACATAGCTCAAATCCCTCTTCTCACTCTTTAGTCTCTCCTCTTCCTTTTCGATTTTCTTCTTGTGACCTGGCTGTCTACTTATGTCTGTCACTGTTTCTTTTTTCTTGTCGACTGAAAATATGGTGCTCAACACTCAATTGATGTCACATGAATTTAGATGGTTTGCTTGTTCATACTTCTTGTAATTGTAATTGAAATTATAATATTTCTTAACATCAAATATTTCTCAATATTTCTTAACATCAAATTCTACATTAAATGAACATTAGAGTAGGTAAAACAAGATGAGTAGGTATGCTGGGGCAAAAATCTGCCATTAGGGAAAACTTACGTTTTTTGGTCTGCTTTTCAATACTCGCCTTCAGTTTTTTGTATTTCTCAGTTCGATAAACCAAAATGTAAGTAACTCCTGGGTAATAATTGATAACATGTTACTAAGCTAATAGATGAAAACTTACTCTTAATTCAATTGCTTTACTTGGGATTGTTATGGCGGGTTTATCAACAACTTGGAAAAATTTGGTTTAGGAGGATATGGCGAAATTGCTCAAAATTCACCATATTTTCCACGATGCTATTTTACCAAAGTAACATAGCATCACTTCAACACGGAAACAAGTAGAGAAATTTTGATTTATGGTAGCATAAATTGAACTGCAATTTTAACTTTGCGTCCTATGGAAATGATTAAGATATAAGTGAAACACAAGAAGGTGAGTTTGAGGGTTAATTAACAATCAGGAAAAATATGAATTGAGAAAAAATGTTTATGCAAATAGAGGACAACATGGGTGGTTCTGGCTAATGATTCAAACAACATTTAAGCATCAGGTGTGGCAAGTGCTTGCCTTCAGTTTGCAATTATTTCAATGGATGCAAATAGAGATAAAAGTGGAAAGGACTGTACCAGACAGTAATTTTATGGAACATATGAAACTTGGACCAGCAATATCCCAGAATATGTAAATGTTGAAGCAGGAATCAGCCGTAAATTTTTTTGGCGAGCATGAAGATGGTGTGAGGTGTTTCTGTGTGTGGAAAAAAGTTGATGAAGCATTAACAATTAATTAATTTTAAAGCATTTTAAATAAACATTCATGAATGGTATACAAACCCTCTGCAAACAGGGCAGTGCAGATAGATATGGCCACAATTAGTAGAGTGTCTGCAAACATATTCTGATTTCTAGGGGTATAAATCCATAAATTAGTATAATCGAGATTGCACTATAAGCAAAATTTGAATTTGAATTAGAAAATTGAGTTTGTGACACAATCGAATATAGTAACTAATTTAACATCTGAAATGAGGCATTTGGGAGAAGTATCACAGGATGCTTCTTGAAGAATCCATTTCTTATTTCAGGGTGCCCAATCTAACCAAATGATATGGCAATATAAAGGATGATATATTTTGTTCAACCAATCCTTACATTAACAAGCCCTGCCGTTAACCCTAAAGGAAGACTGAAGAGAGCAGCAACTTTTAGCTACAAACAAATTACTGTTGATCATTGATACCGTTGATTAGCAAATCTGAGCCATCACCATGCCAAATGTTTACAGCCAGACGACGGATGGGATTGCTTCATGCTTCTTCCGCACCCTTGAACTGCTTCGGACACGGCAATAGCCCACGATACAATAAAAGTCTTAGCCAAAACTTTATAAGAATGGTGAAACACATCGGATCTGGGATCGCATTTTTGGGTTTTTGATATCATTAAACTACATTATGCTAAGTGACCTATAGTGCATGGTTCTAACTGTACGCAATGTCAGCGGCATTGTCAAATATTGTAAAGATAACGTGCTAACAGTAAAACAAAAAGAACATCCAACAGGTCGAACGCAGTGTTCAGTTTCCGGCCAATAATTTTTCATTTGGATCAGAGATGTAGT